>WUQG02430008.1:0-14426 GCA_011317285.2 Androctonus mauritanicus | reverse complement strand
AGATAGTAGTAGTAATACTTGTAAAACTAGAGGAAGCCTCAATGACAAAATGTAACAAATTTCAAAATAAACCCCCCACCTTGACAAAATCCTGCGAACGCTACTGTATCATTCAAAATCTTTTTCCTACCTTTTAAAAATTAAATCACTCTTTTAGCGTCATATGCTCAGGAAGATTAAACCAATGATATTCCAAATAAATTAAACTTGAAAAATTTCTCAGTCGGGTATTAAAAATAATTAAAATTCTCTTTTTCAAAATTTTATGATAATAGAAGAATTATAAAGAAGAGAGTTAATAAATGTACTCTAGTAATTTTAGTAATAAGTGTACTTTAATAATAATAATTTTCAGTGTATTCTAAGAAAATTTGTCATTTTCTTAGCGTACACTGAAAATTTTCTGCATAGAAATTTTTAAAACGACTAAGTATGTCTCATTTACTTTTATGACAATGAAGAATATATAAGCAAAAACTACTTTTTTCTTATTTCTATAAATTAAAAGCAATGTATATATTTTTTACTTATTCTATTATTATTTTTTAATGTGTAAATTTTTAAAACATAATCAAATCTTAAAAATTTTACTTTGTTGATGAAATCTGTATTTTTTATGTATAAAACGAATGCATTATATATGTATGAAAAGTTGATTCAAATCAAATAGAACTTAAATTTCAGCTCATAAAATAAAATGTACATAAATTACACTAAAATGTTGTACTGTATATGATGTAATAACACAAAAAGTTTATATTAATATTTAGAGAATTTAATACAATTATCTAATGTATAACGTGCAACGAATTAATTGCACATTACACATTAGATAATTTTCAATGTTACATGTATTTATATTCCATGTGATGAATGATATAGGGTATATGGGTATATATATATTTATATGCATTCATTCACTATAAGGAACATAGATAATTCATATCATCATGATATGAATCTATGTATAGACCTATAATGCTGTTTTTCAAATTTTTAATCTCTCCATTCATTTTAACGTAATCAAACAAAGAATAATCCAGAACAGTTATATAGAAAAATTTGAAGGAAAAGATATTTAAATAGTTGCTTCAATTCAGAGAGATAACTCTTCAATTAAAGACTAATAAATAACAAATTATTCTAGCATATAATAATTTTTGCAATATTACTGATTTTCTGAAAAAGAATAGACTATTGATGCAATAGTCTATTCTTTTCTAATACTATCAGACATAAAAGTAAATCATTCATTTACGATTTATCTTGTAGATGTTTGTACTGAATAACTCTTATTACGTAAAACCCAATAAGCTAGTTTAATAGTCAATGCAGTACTCTTTTTATTAACTTTTCTCGATATAAAAATTTGGGTTTATCTGACAATATGTATTTATCATCCATATAATTATAAACCTTTCGAATGCAAGATGTCATCTTCGCAATTTTTACACTAAAAGTATATTTAATCATCGAGAATTAAACTTGTTTAATTTATTTATGAAGAAAGCAATGAAATATATGATATTCATAAATATGATGATGTTGTATGTTAACAGTTCTATAGAAATAAAATTATTGTATTACAGTAAAAAGTCTTTTATACTTTTTAAACAAGTCTATATCTTCCTTACTAACTTCAAGATGATCCACAACAATAATTGTCAGACAATTTCCAGTTTTCATGAAATTTCTCTATGCCCTGAATATTATTCAGGGCATAGAGAAATTTGTGAGAATAGATTTTTATTCAGATATTTTTTTGTATCATTTTTGTGCGTTGTATCTAGATATGCAATTTAATTTCAATACAGTATATCATGTCTAATCAACAGATACAACGCACAAAAAATGAGCATTGTATCTGTTGATTCAGTACAGAAATTCAGTTTTGTACGTAGAGTAGCCACGTACGAAACTGAGTTTTGTATGCTATACAAAAGTTATAGATTTCTTTAATTCTTCTCTCTTGTGAATAAGAAATGACTGTTGTCCCTATAACATATATGTTAATTATGCTAAACACAGGAACTGCCTATTCTCTGGCTTTAAATAAAATCAAATCATATAAACAGTACTACAATAGCAATTGAGTTACAGAGTTAAATATTTAAAGTAATTAATTCTGTTTAATACTTAAAGTAGTTTAATAGCTTTGGAACATTAGAATTATTAGCTCTTAACTAAATTTTTGTATTCATTACTGCTGATGAGGACTAGTACTGGCCGAAAATGTTCCAGTTAATAAAGTATTTAACTATTTTTATCTCAACTGCCATAATAGTAGTGCTATTTTTATAGTTTGATTTTATTTATGCATGTATAATAACTTTGTAAAGGGATTCGAACAGATTAGATGTAACGTAGGAACAAACAACTCTGAATTCTTATACTGATTCAGAATCTTATGAAATTTTATGATAATTGAGAGATATGATATATTAAATAGAGAAACAAATAAATTAAAGGGTTAGTGGACTGTATTCAGACGTTTATCATTAAAAAGAAAAAAAAAGGAAGGTAAAGGACAGGAAGACAAGAGTTTGAGAGAGTCATACTTAAAAGATAGAGTGAAGGGCACAAGAAGAAAAATAGAAATTGTATAATACCTCTTTCAGCAAGCATATCAGATAGTAGATGAATTCTAGCCCCTTAATAAGGGGAAAATATGACAGAATTTTGATACCTTGATTCAATCGCGGATAGATTAGATAAGGTTAACTCAGTCATATCGCCAAATCGCATAAGAGATATATTGGTAGCGGACATTGTCGCCACCAATATATTGGTGGACATTGATAGCGGAGAAATATTGGTGACGGACAAAGTCTACCATGAGTTAGCTAACATTCATGATGATGAAGAATGAAATTTAAATATTCAGATTAATTGTTAGTTATATTAGTTTAGTTATATTGCTGAATCTCATAAGAGATATATTTGGTAGCGATTGTTTCATTACCTATCCACTCACTAATTAACATCTATGAAGGTTGAAGAATGAGATTTAACTGTCCGGACAACCCCTGAAAAATCTAGAATTGTAAGACCCAAAATTGAGACCAGATCTTCTAGGTAGTAGGAAATGTTTTAACATTCAGCATCCAACTGAATGGAATGCATTTTTAAATTTCCCTATGAGAGAATTTTTTCAGAATAATTTGAGCACTTCCGTTGAACCCTATACTTAACCTGACAACTGGCTCACCACAGATGCGAGAGAACTATAGTAGGAGATGGAATAATCCCAATGTTGAGTTGTTTGTTTGTAAATTTAACGCCGTCGAATCAATTTACAATATAAGACACAGACAGACCTGTTAAGAGCCTATCATAGGTTGGTCAGCTCCATGATTGGATAGTGAGGGGACGATGGAGAATGAGGTCCAACGGATTGGACCCAGACTTCTATTAGGACCAGAGGACGGAAACAAGATTTCCAGAATGAAAGCAAAGTACATTTCCATCCAAACATCTGGCTGACCTCAATATTTAATAATATATGGTTGGAAAGCGGCATAAAATAAGAAATACAGCCTCTTACTTCGATAATTCAACAGAACATAATGATAAGTTAAAAAGCATTATTATAATACTTAGGTTATTATTTTATATTAATAATTCAATTCAATATAAAAATGTAGGAATTGATAGTTATAACAAAATACAATTTAATTAAAATACCATCAATCCGATTGCTTGCATTTTGATGATAAACGCACTTTTCTAGAGAAAGTAAAGGTTACAAGATCGCCATGCTACTTGTTTGTTTCTGTGTGCCCATTTAATAATATTTTAACTTAATTTATTTTCATGAAAATTCAGTAGGGATGTTCTATCGTTAAAGATAAATTTTGAGTGGGATTTTTTTAATCTTGTAGCTTCAATCATTTAAAAATAGAGAATATTCAAATTTCTATTATATTCTCTTAAGATATCTTGAACTTATTTAAAATTTGTTTTTGTAGTTTTCTGTTCATTAAAAGTGATATAATTTGCACTCTTAAAAATTCAGATTTTTATTAAATCATTTTGCAGAATTTTTTTGATCACGAAATAAATATGGGTTTTGTAAATTTAGTTATTTTGAAGAGCGTTCTTATTTTGATTTGGGAACTGATTATGAATATTCTAATCCACAATATCTATAGAAAAACTAACTTTACGGCTATTATATCTATTTGTTTCAGAACAAACGATTTGAAAAAATTTTAATTAAAAAATAGTTGGGAGAAAAAGTTATCAATTTTCTAATTTTGACTCGATTTTATTGTCCGCTGCAAATTAATCATCCATTTTAAGCAATTTTTTATATAAAAATTTAACTATATATACAGTATTTACTTTTTTTGTCATGTACTGTATGTCATCAAGATATCTCGAATTATCACACAATATATGAATTTTAAGAAATCATTTCTTACTATTCAGAAATTATTTCTTATTATGGCTATTAAATTTCAGTGCGCTAAGCGATGCAATTACATGATGGGCATTCGAAATATTAAAACACCAAGTTTTCTAACTTTGTGCATGTGAATAATATATTCGTTTGGAAAGTTTTAGATACATCTTATAACAGTGATTTTGCGTAATTATTTCTTCATCTGTGTGATATCAATTTATCCACAAAATATCTGCAAGATAAAACATTGGAGATCATTCAAATTTAAGATATTCGTTCTCTTCTATTCTAACACTTTTAGAATATTTAAAATTTCAATATCATCCGAATTTAAGAATACATTTAAATACATTCAATACATTTGAAGTTATTTGTAACGTAAAAACAGATATTAGAAAATAATTTGAATTTATTTATTTATTTATTGTTTATCTAAAACTGAATATAACGATCATTATTATCAGTTAAATCTTTATCCATACAGTACTGTATTTATTCCCAGTATTAACTGACAATAATATATTTCTCATAGCAAAGTATAACTCTCTATCTTATAATTATTTCCCAAAATGCTCGGTTAAGAGCATAATCATAAGAATGATAATGATAGAGCAGGTAAAAAAAATCTTTCTAAGCAATAATTAAAATTCTATATCACATTTCCCAAATTGATAAATGAAAAGAAATAAAGTGAGAATAAAAAATATCGAAAATACAATATTTACTTTAGGAAAAAATTCAATTTAATGAAATAAAATTTAAAAATAGAGAAAACAAAAATACATTGATAATTAAAATAAAAACTTATTATTGAAAATTTATAAAATTTTAGGAAGAAATAAAATATGTATTGAATATTCTGAAAAATAGGATAATGGCATTCAAATACCAAAAATTTAATTTATCAACTGAAAGTCAAAAATAAGAGAATAAAAATAATAAAATATATCGAAATAAGTTAATAAATTTATTTTAAAAATAGTAAGAAAATTATATCAAAATATAATTCAAAATAGAAATATCAAAATAATTTATATTATGTAAAATATAATTATCAAAATACTATGTATCAAAATGTTTTTACAAAAACAGACAAAAAATATATTTAATTAACAAAATAGAAATGACTTCGATAAATGTTAAAATAATTAATACCTTAACTTTTGGATTAAGATAGTTGTCTTCTTTATAAAAATACCACATGTTGCTGTCATTGCTATAAGATACAAGAAATGATGCCACCCATTGTTTTCTCTTACTATCACCTCTTCCTTTAGTGACTAAGCCGGTAACTACTGTAGGAGGTCCTAAGTCAACTTCAAGCCACTGATTGGCTGAAAAAAGCGATTTAATCAGAATGAATAACTATTTTATACAGTTTATGTAACAAATAGCGTTTTTAAGTAATACATCAACCTTTCTAGATAAGATGATGTAAATGATAATGATTGGGTAGTTCTGTCAGTGACAAAATAACTTTATGTTAAAGATGGAGAAAACTGATCCATTTTATAGATAATAATAACTCTATCGACAATATATCTCTAATTATATTAATTATAAGCAACAAATTTATTTTAAAACTGGTATATTTTTTAAAATTATGTTTCAACAAAGTTAATAGTTTATAACTGAATTTCCGAAAATCACCTGCACTGACCGTCATTCTTTCGAGCGCACCAACCACTCTGACTATATATATGACCATCATCAGGATTACAAGTCTTTTGTTTATTCCAGGGTCTCCAACTTGAGGCACTCATTTTTGCTTGTGGTGGCAAGCTGATGATTTGGTTACATTCTATAAGTATATAATCGTCATAACGCTTAAATCGATATAAATTACATAAATAATTAACAATAAGAACTTACCTTGACAACCAAGAATTTCGACTCTCATACTAGGATGTTCGTTCCATTCTAAAATATGCAGTCTCAAAAATCTAGTTTTAATTGGATGATCTAAATAATTTTGTTGAATTGTATGAGAATCAATGTTTCCTACGAACACCTATATTTATTTAAAAATGAAAATGAATACAATAGAAATTTAAAAACAATTTAAAATAAACATTCATATTTAGTGATCATTTTGATATTTAAAACAGAGCAAAAGTTTAGATATTCCTAACGTAAATGGTTGTTATGTAAAAAGTAATGTATGTCGTGAAGTGGACTAACCTTTCTTGTTCCGTATGAATCTGTACAATATTTCCAATGAAAAGCATCAGAACTATGAGATAAAAAATAGGACGTGACCCATTGCTTACCATCTCCTCTTCCTTGAGTCATAATTCCAGTTACCTGATATGTAAATCATAAAATAAAAGTGAGAGTCAGTTTCGTATATGTCTATATATATATACTGCATATACAAACATTTAAACAGCTTTTACCTTTGCTGCAACTCCTAAATCGATCTGAATCCATTCGAAAGCGGATTTGTGTCCAGCGCACCAGGCATGTCCACTCAACTGGTAAAGCCTAGCATATCTTATCTGACACCCGGGTTCCTTTGAAGAAGACAAGACGGAACTGGCACTGATCTGCCAATCTTTAACTGAACCTGACATCAAACCTAAAGGCTGACTGCAGCCAGTTACTATAAACAGGTAATAAATAATTTTAAAATAATATTGCTAATGTAACTTTTATTCATGTAAGAATCAACATTTAATTAAATATTGTATTATGAGATTTATACGTTTTTTATTTACATTAGAATTGCGAGTGAATGGAAGCAAATATAATTTTTATTTATAATAAATATATTTCATTTTTTTATTCGGAATGGAAAATTAAAATGTTTAAATTATGATTTTTTTTACAAATCACAATAAAATAAGTTTACTAATTTGTTTTGTGATGCTGTTTATATAACAGATAAGAAAAAAAAATATTTAGTACAGTCAGTTGTATGATATGACGGAAATAATGGAAATAAATCGTTGTTGTTAGTACGCCAGATTATACTTGTCTTGCTATCGTTCATCTTCATAAATTTTTTATTTAAACTTCTGGAAAGCAATATCATTATCTCTCTACGTCGACTACAATATTATGCTTCCAAAATTCAAACCATTATCTTATTTCATACTTTAAATAATTATAAATATTTTCAAAAGAAATATTCTAATAATATTCAATTTTTTTCTTTTTTTTTTGAATTCGAAAGAACTCAAAAAAAGGAAACTTATATTAATTTTCTAAAGTTTTAAATCAAAATTGATATACTAAAATACTTTATATTTACGTATTTGTTTTAAATTTTATTGAACTAAAAATGTCTCCGTGTTTAAATTATTTAATAAATTATATAAAAAAAAGACTTATACTTACATTCTGCCTTTATTCTAAAGACAGGTCCTAACAATCCAACCATCATCATCCAGAGCATCGAGCAGAATACATCCATTTATCTTGATCTTTAGAAAGTAGAGAAAAATATTTTTTTTAAATACAGTTATCTAAGGTTATTAATAACTTTAACAAAAAAGCAGTCATCCATTAGTTTTCCTATGTAATGAGGTAATGATATTACACCCCGAGATATCAGCCTCAGTAGTCTGCAAGTTGTTAGATAGAAGCTGTTCTTCCCAATAACAGACACAAGAGGCCTAGTCTATCATTACCTGATTGTTTGGGTGAGGTGAAAATTGCATCCCACCTATGGATGGATAATTCTTGAGCTTCAGGGCGATTGTGCTTATCTCTCAATAGGTGATATTTCGAATGCACTGTCATAAAAAGAAGCAATCTGTTTGAAGAAAAATTTGATGAAAGAGATAACTTACTAATCTTGTGGAGGGATGTGTTACAACTTGTAGTTTGTATGTGATAAGTATATTTTCTCTTCTCGAATTATTAATAGCTTTTGTAATAGCTCAATACTTAATTATTGAAAATAAAAAATTGCCTAATTTGCAAAAGCAATAAATATTAAAATAAAAATCACGTAGTGTGCGATAATTATAATTAAGTTAATTAATACTAATGGAATTTTTCCCTTTTTTACTTAATATAATTTCCTTCTGATTATTATCTCTTCAACCTAAATCAAAAGAGGGCAAAATGAGGGAAAATATTTTAAGCTAGAATAATTTTTTGTAACTGTCTTATTAATTTATTATTTTCAATTACTAATTTAGTTTGAAAATATTAATAATTTTGATAATATTCTACAACTCATTACAAAACAAAAATCATTTGATAAAAATTACTTAATATATCGATTTTCATTGTAAAATATGTCACTATTAAGGAAAAAACTAATCAAGTTTTCTCATGGTTCAGAATACCAGTGACAAATCATGAATGAATATTTTTTATGTATGCGCGAACCATTTACAAATTCAATGATTCATCGGACTTAATATCTCTCCTTTTTATACCTCGGGCATCAACGGATGCTCATCGTTCAATGTCTGGTTTCTTTGTTCAACTTCCAACAGCTAAACTTCTATGTGTCGTCCGAGTGATATATAGATCATCATAGGAGGGCGACTTTGATACCTAAACCTGTCCTAAAATGCTACAAGCATCATACCTGTAAGCGTATTTTTGTCGGAATGCATTCAGAAAGGATTTTTTTATTATTGCAATTTTTTAAAGGAGAAAATGTTTCTTATATCAAAAGAGAATTTACGTATTATACTTTAATAGCATCACTTCTATCTAACTAATAATCAAGAAAAATATTTGTATAATAACAGTAATTTGTTTTCTGGTTATATCGATTTTAATTACCAATTGGCGATAACTTGCTAATGATAATAGCGCAAGTATTAGGCTATCTTATGAATCAATTGATGCCTGAAGCTAAACTGTTTTATGATCAATTAAAGTGCCGAAAGTATTATATTTCGGTCTATTTTATGTGCAAATTTTGCTTTAGTATCTGTATTTATGAAATAGTATATAGTATTTAGAAAGGATTAAATACTTTTTATATTTATTCTCTATTTATATATTTAATACAAATTTATATTTCTCAAAAAATAAATAAAATAATAATAAGTTATAATCTGAAAATTATTACATCGTAGAATTTTTAGAATGATATAATTTATTTCAAAAAATTAAGATTCATTGTTTCCTTCTAAAAATATAGCCTAAGGTATATCCTAAATCAAAATAGATCTGTAGCTCTTATCCTACTCACTACCAAAAATTCCTTTTTGTAATTTTTTTCTTCCGATTCAATTTTTTTTTTTTTTTGAAAGATTTTATCTATTACAGAAGAAAGGAAAATATGGTTATTATTATATAATAATTAATTCATTTTGTCATTTTATATTACCGGACAAATAATTTAACATGTCTCGTTATAATTTTTATTGGATTTATTTAAATATTACAATTTTTAAATATTGATAATAGATGATGAATACTAATTGAAGCACTACAATTTGGAAAATACAATATTCAAAATGAAGAACAGAATTTTAAAGCTAAGCCAACATTCAATTTTTGGTTCATACTATTTTAAAAAGAAAAAATTATAAACTGAAGATGAAAAGTGTTTTATATATGATTGTAAATTCTAATATTTATTAGAGCCAGTTAATTAAAATAAAGATAAACAATATAAAACAAGTAAAAACAAATTATTGAAGATTAATTTGAATAAGTTTAAATTGATTGATCGTGGTGGTAATTATATATTTCTATTGATAATATTTTGCAACAAAATTGCAATCATATTTAATATAAATCTATCAATTTGTTTTAGCGATAAACTAAAACAAAAAAAAATTCGGTGACATTTTGATAAATACCTAAGGCTTTCATAAGAAAAGACTTTAATAAATAGTGAGCGCATCTTATATAATCTAACAGATAAACTAAAATATTTATTTACTGAAAAAGTCGTTTTATTTTTAATATTTATCTTAAAAGATGTTGTTTGTTAAATGTTTTTGTGCCATAGTTTAATGATGAATTATTTAAAAGACTAAACTATCAAATATACTTAAAAACACATTTAAGCTAATCATTCAACACATGTAGAGTAATTTAAAGTTTAACATTAAAAATTCATTTAAAAGCAATAATTATTTAAAAATTTCATGCAATTTTGACAGTTAAATTTACCAATTAACAGAAATATTTTAAATAACTTTCTTTTCTATGATGTTTAAAAAAATTAACGAGTAACTTAAAATGGAAGACGTATACGGTATGATCATATCAAATCAAACATACTATATTTAAAAACAGAAATAATAATAATATGCCTAATTTAAAATCAATTTTTAAATGAAATACGTTCGAACATTGAGTTATTAATAAACGATTTTGATATATTAGTGAATGTTTTGTAATTCAATTATCGCTAATTAAAAATATATAACCTTCAACTTTCTTTCTCGCATAGATATTTAGTTACAAGATCAATTTGAGTAACACTGAAGAGTAAGAAAGAAAGAAAAACTGAATATAAATTGGTTCATTCAGTCTTTGTCCTTATGATTAAAAGTAAACATCAAAAAGAGATTATAATAGAAATTATAACATAAATTAAAATTTAAGACCGAATTCTCGAGTCCGCAACGAAGCGCATCTCATCCGCATCACGTGACAAGATGTTGCACGTTCGTTACTATGGTTACCAAATTAATTTTTCATTTAATTTTTTTTATATACGTTTTTAAAGTTTATAAAATATTACCAAAATACATAAATACAAATTATTTCAAAAAATATATTTTTTTAAGCTCAAAATTTATTTTTAAGTACAGGTATTAGAATTTATAATTTATTTAAAGTTATTCCATAAAATTTAGACTGAACTTTACAACTTAAATTTCAAAAAAAAAATCAATAAATAATTTTACTTTTAGATTATTACAAAAAATTTTTAAAAATATCTTACTTACTTGATTAAATATCAGTTTTTATTCATTTTTCACTCCAGAAATTATATATATAAAAATTTCATCTTAAGTTCATTTCGCTATTAAGATTTTTCCAATAATTTTTTTTATCTTAAAAAAAAACAAAATTTCTTCCGACTTGAAGTAGCAGCCGACAAACTAGCTCGTGACGAAACGACGAGTAGACTGCAGCGCCTTATATCGCCCATCGCTGACGTCACAGCAACGCAACAAATACCAAAACAAAAAAGTAAATTTTTTCCAAAATTAAACTTTTCAAAATTTATATATTACTTGTTATGTAATTTTCGAAATTTAAAAAATCGATAAAAAATATGGAAAAGTTTTAAAAATATATTTTAAGTGTATTTCTGTTAATCAAAAACAGAAGTTTTAGTATATTTTTGGAGTCAAATTTCATTCTTTTTCTATTTTATCCTCTTCTTATTCCTTTTTTTTTTTTTTTTCTTTCTTCTCTCCTATGCGAAAGTGGAGTGTGATGTTTATTTTTGCTGAATTTAGAAATGTTTTAAAACTAATAAATTGTTAGCTAGAAAACAAACTATTTACTAATTATAATAAACCGGGGTTAATGATCTAGGTCGCTTTTTTTAGTGGAGTTTTTTAATACAACACTTTTTTTATGACGAACTTTTTCACTCTTGTCTGAATTTTACCCGTAAAAATATTCCGAAAGGAAATTAGTTTCGGTGGTGAACAAGGCAACTGTTATTAATCCGAAACAAGAAAATCATACCAATCAGTAGGAAGTCAATCACTAGAGTTCATTTTCGAGGTGTGGTCTTGTTAAGAATGACAAAGTGTACAAGTGGGTGTGTTTGTATACGTCGTCTCATTGGCCCTATGATGTAGTTGGGCTCATAACTACGCCCTATGGTAACGAAGTAGCCACTTATGACAACAGGACTAAAACTAATGACTTTTTTCCCACCCTAATGTAATTTATTGCAGTTGTTTTTCCCTGTCATTATTTTACTAAATTAAAACCTTGAACGATAATCTAGACTACTAGGTATTTAATTTTTATAATTTAACCAAAAGTTTTTAAAAAACGAATCATTAATTTTTTTATTTCTGATAACATTCTCGTGGATAAGGTCGATAGGAATAATTATTAAACTAAAAAAAAATGTATTTATCGCATTTATCGTTAAAAGTTTCTTAATCTAGTGAGATTTAAAGATAAAGTTCTAAAAAAATATATTTTTTTTTAAATAAAAATTAGGAAAAATTATTACTTTAAAAAAAAAAACAATTCTTATCAGCTATAATGTCAAACTCTGTGTTCTAATTTTGTCCGTCAAATAGTTGTCTACGTGCATTTATGTCACTGATATTAATATTACTTTTTCTCCAGAGTAGTATTTTTTAAGTTGAATTGAAATTTATGGAAGATTAATATTATACGTAATCGAATTGCACAGATGTAGCACGCACAGGTATTTTACAACAGGTAAAGTTGCACCGTTACTTCTCATTACTTAATGACTGTACTAGTATGAATTTATGATGTCTAGTTCGGTAATAATTATGCACAGCGGCACTATAAACTCTGGTTGAATAGGGATCTGCCACTGGAAAATTTACACTTTCGAAAATCTGATTAGAAACTTAACTACAAAAATACATTATTTATGTATAAGATTTCCTTTCGCGTGTTTTAACAACAGGTTTTGCTTTTTTTTCCTTTCTTTTTATTTTAAGTTCTGACTCAATAAAACATCATCCCACGTATCCATCTGGTTAATCAAACGAGAAGATACAAAGGTGAAAAAGGCCTCTCGAGTTATAAATCAATGTTTTATCAACTAGAAAATCGAATAAGTAAGATGTAGCTAAATATTTTTTTCTTGAAGTATGATACAGTGGTATTTTTACTTCCTATCAAACGTCGACGGTTGTCTTTTTTCTATGATTTATTTTAGTTGCCCAATATTTTCCTCTTCGTACTTAGAAAACAAATTATGTAAACTACTTAGAGTATTTAAAAATAAATTATTGCAATTATTTCCACTTTTTTAATGATCTCCTAAAGTTAAAAATTATTTTTATTGTAGGTCTATTTATTGTTTGTGGATCGGATAGCTCTCAGCGTCCTACGTATTCTTTTTTCGGATTCTCAACTATTCTTCCGTCTTCTACATTTTCTGATCATTCATGCTTGTAGTTATTCCTCGTCCTCCAAATACATTATTCTCAGTTAGTTTTCAGTACATTTTATCAAAATAAAATAAAATAAATTAGTTATTGATTTAAAGTTGTAAAGCTTGATGGGAGTAAAAATCACAAGATATTCTTTCTATATATAAAGTTTATTTTAGTGTTTAAATCAGGAATGGGGAACGTTTTTCTACTGTTTGACAACAATTTGAAATAAATTCGTAAACTTGTCGGACCAGAATAAATTATTAAAAATTTTATTTTATGATGTTTGGTGTTCGTTCATATTTTCCGCGTTCGGAAAAATTTGATATTTACTATTTTGCTGGTCATTTTTAAAATTCTAGAAAAAAATAAAAAAAACAGATTCGTTTCAGAAATTATGAAAATCTCAGAAAGGCGGATAAAAGTCTTCGCGGGTCACATTTGGACCGTCAAGCCGTAATTTCCTCATCTCTAGGAGAAGGATATTTATAACTAAAATTGTATTCTAGATGCTCATCGCGTATCTGAAAGTCAATAATAGATATTTCGTGATCTTCTGCTTATACTGTTCTATTGCTGTAGGATACTGTATATAAATAATGTCGTCATTATCATCATAGAGTACAGAACTATATATTTTATCATTAAAACACAAAATTAACTTTTTTATAAGTCATATTGTCATTTGGATATATTATATAACTTTACAACGAATTACAAAAACGTTTATCTTTTTTAAAATATTTCTGAACTTTATAAAATCTTATAACGCAATTTTGAATATCTTAAATATTCTACATGTTCAAAAATGTATTTTCTTTGATAAAGATTCGTATAAGGAAAGCATGCACATATATTTTATCTAGTGAATAAATAAATCATCAAGATTTATTCACTTCAAGTTATTCGGTAATAAGCAAAAAAATTAATATTTTATTTATCAATCTTTGCTATACCGGAATCAAATTTTGAACTAGGTC
>WUQG02429997.1:0-14426 GCA_011317285.2 Androctonus mauritanicus | reverse complement strand
GTAATGTCCGAAAACATTATACTGAAATAAAGTGTTTGTACTGTGCTTAATGGGCTTCATATCTATATTATACTGATAGCACAGTGTACTTAGTTAATTCTAGTTTGAGTTAGTTTTATTTTAAAATTTTTATAAAAATCAAATTATTAAATTTAATTATTCATTTTATTTTTTATTCAAGATAAAATTACCAGAGGTACACAGAAACTAATGCTCAGTATACCTCAAGATGATTATTCAGATTAATATATGATGAAATTTGAAATCATCACCATCTATCAATACCATATGGACAACTTCAAACAGAGAAGTGTTTGAATATTAGCAGATTTAACATTTGAATGGTTAAATTTTAATAATCATACTTTTATATCAAGTGATCTTTCCATTTTCTTAAAAATTCAATCGTAGAATGTAGATGAAAAATAATTTATAAACATTTAATATAATATTTATATAAATTCTCAATACCATAAATTAATGACAATCAAATATTCTGAAGTGTAATAAAAATTGATAAAAGAAAACTTTTTAAATAAAATATTTTGAATTTTTAAAGAAATTTTATGAATACGTTGTTATTTTTATATTTTGGATTAAATTATTTAAAAACTGATTTATCTGAAATTATATGAAAAATATTGTTTTAATAAGTGTATATCAGGTGTATGAAATTTTATTTTTCAAGTTTATGATTTTTTAAGTGATGATAAAAAAAAAATGTATATATTATGTTTTCTTTTATGAAATTACAAAATTATTTTTAAATTATTAGTTATTATATTATACTTTTAGTATTTTAAATATATATTAATTTTTAATATACTGTGAATGATAAATCATTAAAATGACTTAATAAATCAAACTTTTAATAATATGATACACTATAAATAATTATCAAAATTATCATCACCACCAGTAATTGTTTTAATTATACAATAAAATGTATTTAATTCAAAAAAATTTATATGTTTAGAGTGAGTGATTATTGTTTAAATTGACAATTCTGAATTTATAATTATTCAGCAAATTGTATTTCCTAACATTTTGTGATGATATTTTTGTGATATTTCTTTATGGCAGCATTTCAAGTTTTATATATTATATCTCCAAATATGCATATTCTGAATTTTTATTGTAAAATAAATGCCAATTTCTTTTAATATGATTGATAATTTATATTTTTAATAATTTTGAACAAATTTGAGTTTCCTATACTTGCAAATAATATGATTTCTATCCGAAATCACTTACGGATGAATTTTGATGATTAAATAAATAAGAAATGAAAGTTATAATTAAAGTTAATATGAATTCAAATAAGTCATTTACTATAATTTTATATTCTGTATATGATTTAAATTAATTGAAAACCATGTCAGATTTTTAATAATAAATGTAGCAATACGATATTGATATAATATTGTAAATATGTTATGCATATCAAAAATAAAATTTAAATTTTCATTTATAAAACAAAAGTATGAGGAGAAGCACATATCAATATATAGGTATTTCATTTCTGACAGGATTTTCACTTAGAATTTTAAAATTATTTATTTGTGCATATTGGCATGACAGAATTTTTAATAAAACTAAAAATATTAATCCATTTATTCTGAATATTATTATTGAAACTGTATAATTAAATAACTTTCTTCCAAATTAAAAAAAAATTCACAATATCTGTACTTCTTTTTTGATGATAACATAAATATTTTTCATTTAAATAAAGTATTGAATGAAGATAAAGCTTACTAATGATCTTACATATTTTTTTAAACTCTAACAGCTGATAATATTTGTAAACAAAATATAGATAAAGTATGAGATGTATTAATTAATTTATTTTGTTTAAGGCACTAACAGCAAAGTTATATTTATAATCATTTTTCTATAAATATAAAATTAATACCCATAATAATAAAAATGCTGTTAATAGAATTAATAAAAAAGGCAAACTTCATTTTCTTTAAATTCCATTAAACAATTAGGTAATTTCTTATGATGCTCATTTCTTTATATAAATATTAATTATTTAAGTGATAAAACAAAAAGTTGTATAAATTTTTATTATTAATAAAACTTGTATATATTTTTTTAAATAAAAAGATGTAGAGTGAAACCTTGCTAATTTGAAGAACTCTGGACCAAAAAGGTGGATCTTGAATTATTTAATTTTTTTAAAGAACTTACCTGTTAATTGCGCAATCCTTATGTTTTTAAGTTCGTTATAATGTAGCTTACTTCTACAAATAATATATGTGTAAATTAATAGTTATTGCATAAATGTAAAGAAAATTTTCTGATATTTTTAATATTTTTCTGAAAACCTTCCAAAGCTATTCAAATAAGACTTGATTCTAAAAACTCAATTTTCCGAAATGACCACACTCGTTTTTTACATATATAATTAAACTTTTAAGATATGTTATCGAATAAAACATATGCTAAAGTCCAAGGTAATCTAACTTGCTTGTTATCCAAACTTAGTTCAGTAGACAACACTAGATGCAAGTAAAACTGTGTTATACTTGCATCTAGTGCTGTCTACTGGACTTAGTTTGTAAAACATATGCATTTCTATGCTTTGGTAATTTTCTATATTTATGTTTACATATATAACTACAAATTTGATTCCAGGTTAATACAAAAATTAAAAATTAAATTTTTGAAAGACAAAAACAGTTCAGCATTAGACAGAAAAAGTACTTTAATACATATAAAGAAACGTTTTCTACCCAAGAAATGCTTTTGTTTTTGAAGTGATGATGTAGACTAATTGACAATGGTCAAAAATGTTTATAGATATTAAAGTGTTTTTTCTGCCTAGTAATGAATTGTTTGTCTTTTGCAAAGTGGCAGAATATGCAGCGGTGGACTACAACTATCGAGGCCCATTATGGAAATTTCCCTAGGACCCTCCCAATTGGAATGAACACCATACAAAATGTCAACACAAATATATAATTAATATTTATTTAATAAAAATTAAATAGTTAAAGTGATTTGGAAAACAAAAAATCTTAAGCTAGAGGTTGGAAAACTGCTTATATGTTATAAAATTATAGCATCAGTGCTTCTAACATAAATTTTTAAACATAAACACGGCACATTTATACGTAATCATCCTCCCAGAATACAAAGTCCTTTTTTTATATTCCTACATATAGGTACATATACTTAAAACTTAAGATCCTTTGGAGGATCCCCGATCAGAGGCCCAGGATGGTCCACTGCCTCTGCCTCCTTGGTACACTACCGAGAATATGTAAATTCATATAAATTTTTGAACTGTTACCTAATTTTTGACTATTCTACTGTAATTCTGGAAATTCTTTCAGAATATAATTAGCTTTGTATGTATCAACAAACATTTGAGTATATAAACAAGATTTAAATTACTAAACAGTAAAAGGGAACAATTTTCTGGCTTCACAGTCATTATATAATGTAACAAAATGCTGAATATTAAATAATGATTTTGCAGAAAATTTCGTGGTTCCTCCAAATTAGGATATTAAAATGAATCTCTTGTATGCAAACTTCTTTTTTGGAAGAGATCAACAGAATAAATAGTGTCCTGTATTTTAAAAATTATTCAAATCTCTCTCTTCAACTTATCTGTCTAATAGACATTTGCAGTAACTTTAATGAAAAAGCTGCAGGTAACCCTCCCAATCACAAAATAATTTTGACTAATACAAATTTTAAGCCATTGATGAACTAGAATGCGACTTCAAAAAGTAATCCCAAATTATCCACTGTAAGGCAATTAAAAATTGTATACTGTGGGCTGGAACTGCAGTTTACTTCAAATTAATGAATATTTTAAATTAACCGATATCAAATTAGCAAGATTTTACTGTTTTAATAATCTCAGGTATTCAAATTAAATATGACCAAAGATATCTTAAATAAAATCATAAGAAATTTCTTTAGGATCATAAATAAGAAAATTGAAAATTTATGCCTCTTTTACTCTTTCAAAAAAAAAAAAAAAATTCTTTTCGATTTAATATTTGTTACTGTATTACTGTATTTATATTTCTTTAAATTGTATGCAGTTGTTCTAAAGATATCATTGTCGTTTTACTTTGTAAATATATTTCATATATTTTTTTTGTATTTTAAATATTTACTTTTTATAAATAACATTTCTTGAGAAGTGCTGAAAGATTATTTTGATTTTAAAGTGTGTTTTATATTTCAATTTAACAAAATATTAATAATATTTTAATTTTATATAAAAAATACTATGTAAAATAAAATTTTAGAATGTAACCAAACTTCATAATTGTTTTCATAAAAAATTTATTATTATATTGTATTTCAGTATAAAAAGTTTTTGAAATGCATATATTGAATAATGTGAAAAGCAAAATAATAATATGAGAATATTGTGAAAAGAAAAACAATAATATAAAATTCAATAAGGCATGATTAAAACAATGAATTTAAACTTATAGGGCTGGTTGTATAAACGAAGACTAATTTAAACCGGGACTAAGCAAGAAACTTGCTTTAGCCTGTGTCGAGTCTAAATTTGTCTTGTTTAAACTAAGATTAAGTATTGGTCTAAGCCTTAGACCAATACTTAATCTTAGTTTAAATAAGACAAATTTAGACTCGTCGCAGGCAAAAGCAAGTTTCTTGCTTAGTCCCGGTTTAAACTAGTCTTCGTTTTTACAACCGGGCCAGAAAGTTTGGAACCACTGGAATACAATATAGATGCTGCAGTGATAAAATCTATTTATTTTTGTATTCTCTGATACAGTTTCCTTACTGAATATTGAGATTAAGCATATTATAATTGTTTATTTCCAACAGATTTAGATATTACATTAGTTTCTTTAATATTTTTTTCAATTAATTTATAATAATATATATATTTTTTCAAATAATTTTTTAAATGTCTAAATTCACTGAATAAAAAAATTCAGCATGATTTGCTCATTTTTCTTTTTCTATACTTTTATATAGTTATTTTTTTATATAGCATCGAATTTCATTAAATTAAATTTTGAGTTTAATGGAGAATCAAAATCGAAAAATTAACGATCTTATAACA
This sequence comes from Androctonus mauritanicus, assembly GCA_011317285.2. Lineage (NCBI taxonomy): Eukaryota > Metazoa > Arthropoda > Arachnida > Scorpiones > Buthidae > Androctonus > Androctonus mauritanicus. The sequence goes on along the minus strand of WUQG02429997.1, from coordinate 9,355 downwards.
TTTTTGTATTTAATTAATATAAGATTGAAAACTGAAGTTTTTTTTCAATTAAACAATTTCTGCTCTATCTATCCAATCCATGATGCAATGAAAATTATCCTAAAAGACATACTGTTTTTCAAGATGTGTTTATATTGGGCAAATATAGCCGAAATGAATACGAGTCAAGTGTCTATCAGAAAAAGTATTTACGCTATCCGAGAACATATACATTCGCCAGTGATCTGTCAATTACCACCTGTTCAATGATGAAACTTGCTACCATATGTGATTCAGATGTCTGACTTTTTAAGTACTGTTGAGAGTAACAGTTAAAGTCAGTTAAAGAATTTTAATATTACAAATAAGCTTCAGGAAAAAGAGATGATTGACCACAATTCAATTATATTGATTTGTGAGCACAGTAATACGATGATAAATTTACCTAGCACATAACATGTTGCTATTCAAATGAGAAAAGATGTGAATGTTTCATATATTTCGTAACGATAACGGAAATTCTTCGGTTAAGAGCTACGAATTTCATTTTTTTGTAGGGAAAGAAAAAATTTTGAAGTATTTTTATAAATTTTTGTTTTATTTTATTTTATACACTATCGAATTTCTTCAATTATAATATATTTTCTGTGTTTTTTCGACAACTCATTTTTGAAAAAACACGCTTTTGAGCTTTATAAAATTTAATGTAAAATAAATTTTATTATACACTATTTAATTAAAAAAATTACTTCTATGTTGTTTAAATTAAGGAAAAAATGAAATTTTCTTCCTTGCGATAAATAATTTAATTATTTAAAGCGAAAAAATTTATTAAACTTTAAAAAATTTACATGTATTCTATTCAAATGAATGAAAGCCATATTTTATTATTTTCAACAATATTGGCTTATTTTCTTTGAAATTTAGGTTGAAAAATAAAAATAATAATATTAATAAAAACCCGGAAATGAATTTAAATAAAGTCAGCATTAAAAATATAAGAAAGTCCAGATGGATTTTACAATCAATCACGTTTCGAAAAAACTTTATCTCCCTCCCTCAAACTTCTAAATCGTTTACAATTGGATAATTTTAAATGTAATATGTTAATATCATATCACACCGACCAATTACGAATAGAATCAGTCGAAGTAAAAAACTGATTTTAGAATTCTGGATATTGGTTTGTATGGTTTCGTTTAAAAATAACAAAAATTGAAACAAATAAACAGTAAAATTATATTCATAAAGTAAGTGTGAGTAGACGGAATTTAAACTTTATCAAAAATATTTTTTATTTTTAATAATTTGTAACTCAAAATTAGAACAAAAAACCTTTTTTATTTTGCTTCTTTAAAGCATTGTACATTGTAAAACTCAAAATTCATAGTAATTTGATAATTGATGGCAATTGATTGGTTATTTTGTTTAAATAGCAGCCAAATAAATTTGAAAATTTTGACAAAATGCAGTTTTATAGATGACTGTAGCTATAGATAATATCGTAATTAAGTTATTGTAACAACTTGATTAAGCAATTGAATTATTGTAATAACTTAATGACAATATATTACTTTAGATATTTTTGTACTTCGAATGTTGCAACAGTTAATAGATTATTGCATAAAAATTGTTTAGTAATATTTATAAAACGCTATCAAAGTTAATATTTGAAAAAATCTAAATTTTTTCTTACTGTTATAAACATTGTATTCTATTGTAGGAATGGGGGCTTCAAACAGCCCTAGTACTGCGATCGCCAGTGATCTATACTGTTATAAACAAGTTCGAGTTATAATATAGTCGAACTTCTCTAAGTGGATCCTGATAAGTGGATAATCTGGTTAAATAAATCAAATTCTCATAGTCTCATTTTGACTCCAAAGAGTTTACTATTTAAGAAGTCTGAATAAGTGGATATTCCATAAGTGGACAATATCGGTTAAGTGAATCAGGATTTTTAACATTAAGTAATGTTTATACCAAGGATAAAGAGGATTCAGGTAATGCTGAAGATATTTCAAAAAAGGTAAAGCTAACAATTTTACAAGCCTTGCACACGGTTAGTCAAACCTGGAAACAAATAAGTTCTCTGACAATTGCAAACTGCTTTAAGCAGGCTTATTTTTTCACCAGTCTAGAGAGAAAATCGTTGAAGACGTTTGCGTTGATACTGTTGTGATAACAGATGAAGAACTTATTCCTAGTGACCTAGAATTGGATTTTGAAAACTAATTTCTATTGACTAGAATTTAGAAATAGATGGGGAGAGCCACTATACCTCCATCAAACTCTGATTTTGAAGAAACAGAGGAAAATGAAGAAATGACTGAACAAGAATTGCCATCTTCATTAGTGGACACTATGAAAGCATTGGATACAGTGTTACATTATTTAGAAACAAATAATTGTGATTCATACGAACATTTTTATAAATTAAAGTCAAACATATTTGAGATTTCAAAAAAAAATTATCTCAAAAGTCAATTACCGATTATTTCCATAACAAAAAGATTTTTAACGTATGTACTATATTTATTTAGAGATGATAAAAATCTTATCATAGATTATAGAAATGATATTTTCTATGTTATATGTTTAGCATGCATATAACATAGAAAATACTATTTCTATAATATATGACAAGATTTTTATCATCTATAAATGGTTGTAGAAATATCCACTTAACCAGTATTGACACTGGTTAAGTGGATATTCCCTTGTCAGTCCGAAACCGACCAGTTAGAGAAGTTTGACTGTATTTGTAATAGTTAACCTAGATTTAAAAAATTATTGATCTATTGTATTTATTATCCTTTGTTCTTTCTTTATAAATTAGTATTTCAAAATGTTCTTATAATAGATTTCTATCAATTCAAATCATAAGAAGTTAGATAAATCAGTGTTTTCATCTCACATGTCAGTGAAATTATTAACAACAGTTAGATCAAGTTGCTTTTGTTTTGGACTAGCACAATATTTTTGAATGCATTCTATTCGAACACTTTTTATTTCTTTCAGTGCAGATATTTATTCGATCATTCTATGCTCTTACTGGTTAGTAAACTAAAACAAAAATTTAATTCATCATCTGATTTGTACTGTATTTCATTCATTCACTGTTGGAAATATACCTATCAATATTAACAGGTATATTGGATATATACTATTAGATGCAGAGAGCACAAGATAGGTGTATATACATATATGCTGTAAATACACTTATTTTGTCCATTGTATTTGCATCCAATGGGACAATTTTCTGACGTAGTTTTTTTCAATTTTGAGAAGTAATTGTTAAAAATAAAATAATTATAAATATATAACGAATAAATTTTATTTTAATTAGCAATTTCGGAAAATCTTTGATGTTTCAATAATGACAGAATGATGCTTTTAAATAAAAAAAAAATTAAAAAAAAAAAAAATTAAATTAAAAAGCATATAAAAAAAAAATAAAATAAAAAAAATTAGCAAATAGAAAAAAATTAACATATAGAATTAAAAAATTAGCATATAGAATTATTTCTTTTATGTCTCAAAAGATGGTGCAGATATCGCTTCGAAATAAAATATTAAAATAATTATAATAAAATTTTTTAAAAAAATAAAACCAAAAAAATAAAAATTATGAAAATAAATTAGAAGCAATTAAATGAGGAAGAAGTAGATTAAAAAAAATGAAATTAAGTGAAATTAACATAAAAAATTTTTAGAAACGATAGATTATTCTTAATTGATAAATGCTTATTTTGCCATCTCTTGAGAAAATAAATAGTTAAAAATAATCAGAAACTTATCAATATTTGAGGTTTGGGGAACAATATTGTATATTGTACACAAGAATGTATATCATTTATAAAAGACTATTCCACACGTCCATAGAGAAATTACTTCGTTAATCGATTTGAAGAAACTTGGTATGCATGTTCAGGACTGGTTCAAGATAATGAAGTAACTTATTCTTGCTCATTAAACATGAATCAAAAAAATCGAAGAGGGTAACACTGTAACTAAAAAAAATGTAGAAACCTTTAGAAGATGCAATAACAGGTGGACATTTAATAAAAAGATATGACCAATATTGGATTGCTTGCTCAATGTTAGAAAAACGATGCCGGCCGCGACGTTAAGTTGGGCGTACTTTCACGAACGCACTGTACATCCGACGAGATAGAAAACTGATTTTGTTTTGGTGACCAGACGTATCCCATTTATTTTAGTAAGTATGATGACCAGATCCTAATAATTAATGAAAAGAGTATAGTACTCCAATATGGAGTATTATACCACGTGATCCGTCCACTTCAGCGACTTCGTTTTTGCTGACAACTGACCATTAACGCAGGCAATCCATGGACATGTAATAAGCATGATAGTGTGTAAATTAAGAATTACTAAAAATAGTATTAAGAAGTTTTCATCCGACATTTTTTGAGATAGTAATTGGAAAAATCCAAAAAATTTCAAAACATTACTGAGATATAGCAAGAAGTCATCTTTAACAGTTGAATATTTCTACAGAATTTTGCGAAAATCTACTAATTAATTCAAACTTCAAATAGAATAAACTCCACTTTTCGAAAAAAAATGAGGTTGTAGACTAATAAATTTTATCTAATTTTGATTGGAATAATAATTCTGCCTTGCAGCAATAATTATAAACACAATCAAATTTATTAATTTATAATTAAATAAATTTTCAGATAAATTTGCAGGAATAAAGGTTAGCACACATTAAGATAACTTCATGGTTATCTTAATGTGTGCTAACTTTTACTCCTGCATCAATTTTTGCTTGTTTTTTTTTTCAGAAAGGTTTATTTCTATATTGTTTGGCCATATTTTCTAAAAATACCGAAAATAAATCAATAAAAATTTCATATTAGTTAAAATCCTCTGAAAGGCTTCATTTTTGATTAAAATTTCTTATTATGACAAGATAAAAAGTTAAATGCAACATTGTAACAATAAATACAGTTCAATTAGTTTTTATATATGCAGCATGTGCATAATAACAAATTGTCTTATTATGATTATTTTTTGTCATGTAAAAAGTAATAACAGTAAGAAGTAAAATATTTCATGTTTATTTTTTATTTTTTCAATTATTCGTAACATTAATTTTCCTTCTTTTTCCCAATATTTTTTCTTCGAATCTATCGAATTAACATAACTCAGAAAACTTGTTTATCAATAAATAAAACTTTAAATAAAAATTCTTAACTAATGAAATACATTTTAAATAAAAAAACAGCAATCCACAAATAATGAAATACAAATTTATTAATTTTAAAAATAAACTATGAATCGATAATATTTAGAACAGATCTGAATTATGAACTGATCATGTTGAAATTTTTGATAGCTCAAAGATAATTGCATTAAATTTTGATATATTGTATCAAATACAGACAATTTGAAATCTAATTTATGGAAAAAATTTCAATAAATTTTCATAATGTGTGTTTAATTATCCATGTTAAGTTTTTTTTATGAAATATTTTAACGTTTTTTAACTTTTATAAAAAAAAAATCAAAATAATTTATGCATTGCATGAATTATGTCTACTTCTAAAAAGTACTAAAACGAATTTATGGATTTATTTTCGCAAATTCTTTTATAGTTTTCTTGGATAAACAATACTTAAAAATTATTCTCTCTACATACCAAGAAAACTATAAAAGGATTTGCGAAAAATAAATCCATAAATTCGTTTTAGTACTTTTTATAAGTAGACATAATTCATACAATGCATAAATTGTTTTGATTTTTTTTTATAAAAGTTAAAAAACGTTAAAATATTTCATAAAAATCTTAATATGGATAATTAAGCACACATTATGAAAATTTATTGAAATTTTTTCCATAAATTAGATTTCAAAATGTCTGTATTTCTCAGAATTTAAGGAAATAAATTCTGAGAACCAACACTACATTATTTCATTTTCAATGTTAGAATGATAAGTGACAGAACACTACTTACATATTTTACTTGATTTTAATATTTAATTTACTGTAAATTTTGTTTAATGCTATTCGAAATAAATTATTTCTCATCAATGTTAATTTTATTAATGAATTTATCTTAGACGAAGAAAAAAGTTCTAAATATATTGCTGTATAATTTTGAATTTAACTTTCAGAAATTAACTATTTTGAAGTTTTGATATCTAAGGTAACTGGTGGGAAGACAAGAGTGGGGAGAAGATGAGAGTTTTATAATATTTCGTTCACACGCCAACAAAAGGCAGGACTTCCTGCAGTCTAGCGTGGAGGCATCCAGTGTGAAGTTGCTGTTGTGAATATTTTGTATTATATCCACTTTAATCGACGAAATATCACAAAACTCTCATCTTCCCCCCACTCTTGTCTTCTCTTGAATTACCTCATACAAAAACAACTACTATATATATAAAAAAAATAAGCAGTACAGTACAGTACTAAGAAATTAGAATATTTGTTATAATTTGGATATGACTACTTTTGTTGATATTATTGTTGTTTTCTTAAACTGTTGACCAAATATCTGTATCTAAATTATAATAAATATCCTAATTTTACAATAGGGTACTTAGTTTATTTTTTGCCTATTAGATATTTAACTGGATATAATTTATTTTTCAAATTCTGTTTTTCTAAGGCAGATATTTAATAATAAAATATAACAATACATCGTTAAATACAATCTTTAATTTTAATCTGATTAAATGAAAATTTCTAGGAAACATTAGGTAACTTAATAAACACTTGTAAACCAAATTTGGTTGGAGTCGGTTGAACAATGCAATCTGTAGAAGAGTTCAGAATGAAAGGATTTCCTGCTCCCTCATTCTGGTCCTTTAGATTGAAATTTTTAGACAGCCTTAAACACATTGTCGTGCCAAGAAATTCGGCTGTCTGCGTGCAACCGTTAGTTGGCCACCCCTATTCAACCAATAAAAAAAACAAAAATTAGAAAATTAATAAACATAATTGTACAACTTTAAATAATTTCATTTATTATTTTATCAGTAATAATACATAACAGTCATAACATAACATCTGAAAATTATCGGTAATAATACAATATGTAACAGCCATAACACGAATGAAGAACGTCTTGAAAATTGTAATAAATTACAAAATTTTCGTTGCACGTAACTGTATTATTTAATAAACTTCAAATTTCACTATACATAAAAATTAAATATCTAATTAAGTAACAAATAATTTAATATTTTCAAAAATAACGTATTAACAGGAAAACACAACAATTTACAAGAAATAAGTTTGGCCTGCTTTGTTATGAGCAAATTCTGGTATAAGATGGTGTAAATCGATTTCTTTCAATAATTTATGTTCTATCGCTATAATTGATAAATTTGCTAGGCGTTCTTTTTGCATTGTTGTTCTTAAATAGTTTTGATTATCTTCAATTTGGAAAAAGAACGTTGGCCAGATGCTATAGAAACGGGCAGAGTTAAAACAATCTTAAGTGCGACAAATAAATTAAGAAATGTACCTCGAAGATTGTTTTAAAAATATATTGAAGCACATCATTATACGGCTGTGGAACAATGTGTTTTTGCTTTTATATGTGACTTTACTGATAAAATTTCATGAAATACATCATGTCCATCAAAATCGGATTCTTTTCTTTGCACATCAGTTAATTTCAGATAAAGATTTTTGCACGATTCTAATATTTGCCTTCGCGTAAAATATTAATTTAGTTAGTTATTTCGTATAAATTAACGTTAGAATTGATTTTTATTTTTTAATTTATCTTTTGCAAATTTACATATTAAGAAAATAAGTTTCCTTTTTCCTCTTATTTCATTTTATTGGGTTTTAATTTTATTTTATATTTTGTTTTATGTTTTTGCGGCATTCAATTTGGCCGCCCGTGTGCGATGCACCCCTTGCACATATATCTGGCATGGCACTGCTTAAACAGCATAAGGAACACATATATTCTATATTTGATCGAAGTCAATTCAACGATATGATGATATATGATATAGATGCATTTCTAGAGGAGAGAATCAGTCTCTTTTACAACTCTTTTAGGACCAAAATTTTTAGAATTTTGGTCCTAAAAGAGACCAAAATTGAACCAAAATTTTTAGAATTTAATTGAGCTAAGCTATATATATATTCCAAATTTGGTCAAAAATGGTTGAATAATGTAATCTGTCATTTGCGAAGAAGAGTTTCCTCATTTTCCCCCTTTATTTTGACTCGATTGTTCTGAAATTCAATAAACCTCGAATAATCTAAGAAATAAATAGATCTATCTATATTTAATCTATGTCCCAAATTTTATGGATATCGGTTGAATGATGCGAACAGTAAAAATATGCGTAGGAGGAAGAGAAGATAAACAGCATTTTTTGAACGATTTTTGCTACTTCAAACTGATCTGGTTCTTTTATTAATTGAATTCGAAGCTTCAAATTTGGAAATCAATGTTCTAGTGAATACTTTTTTTAATATGACTGTCAGATTAATAATAATTAACTTTAGAATGAAAATTTGAATTTCGGCCAAAATGTTTTCTGCAATAAATCAATCAGTGAGAAACCCTACTGTGCCTATTGATAAATATAGACTTAATGTTAGAATGTGTTAGAGTGTCTAATTTTTGAAGGACAAATTCATAATTTTACAACAATTTTTTTTAGATTCTTTTATACAATTGAGATAATTCATTAACACTGTTTACATTAAACAGAAAAGAATTTCTTTAATTAAAGTTTAGATAGATTTAAACAATCTTTAGTTCCAAAATAGTATTTTAAAATGATGTGAAATCATGACTTTGATTTATTAGATCATTTTCGTATTTATGCATATTTATCACAATTTTAATTATTATTAATTTCATCAGTTTTTTAAAAATTTTTAGCGAAAATTATTACAAACTATAGGCTAAAAACCCTGATATCTATAAAATAAACACAAAATATGATATATTTTAAATTTTAAACTCTTATATCTTGTATAAGAGTATAAAATAGTTATTGACCGGGATATGATTATATGCATAACTACTACTGCTTTTTCTTTTATTTACGAAACATGGAAGTACTATATATCATTATTATTTATTTAAATTCGATATGCAGTATATTTATTATCAAACAATTAATTAATCTTCTTAATAATATTGCTATAGATTTAGAGAAGCATTCTCAGATTCTCTAATTTCAAATAAATCAAAATTTCGGATCATTAAATATTTTGATTGTATGCATTAAAAATAATAGAAATTCTAGATGAGCTGCAATGTTAATTATGGAATATATTACAATTCCTATAAAATTTCTTCATTTAGTGTATATTCAATTACAGTATATTAAAATAAAATGCACATATTGCATATAATAAAGT
>WUQG02429996.1:0-37889 GCA_011317285.2 Androctonus mauritanicus | reverse complement strand
GAAAAACGTTAGATTGAAACATTTTAATATTATTTTCCCCTATTTTTTGCCGGAACCGGAGAAAAAGAATGTTAGATCGAGGAAAACGTTAGATCGAAGTTTTATTGTAAACGGCTCTTTTTCAGAGCCATCAATTCTGGAAAGGGTTTGTCAAGTCAATAATTTAATTCTTTTAAAGAAATCTGAATTATATCGGATTAGAAATCTTGATATTTCATTGATTATTATTATTTTATGAAAATAAATATTTAAAAAACAAAATTATCCAATTCAATTCAGAAGCGAAACGAGTATCGCGGAAGGATATATTTTTTAACAATTGGTAATGAGGCTATCGCATTGCCACTATCGTCCATTGGAAAGGTTAGAGCGAACAGACTATAATTATCTTCAATTATTAAAAAAATGGTGGACATTCAATCTTCTGAGATTCTGAATAAAAATGAAATTATTTAATAGATTTTTACGATATAATATATTGATTATAATTTTGTTGACATATATACTAGTTCCGTATCAATCATTCCAAAGTAAAGGACTTCGGAAAGTAGATTATTTCTTTCAGAACTGCTCTTTTTTTTAATAAAAATTTTTATAACTTTCTATGTTTGGTTAATATTTTTTGCATCTTTAGCTTTTATTATATTTATTCTATATTATTTTATGATTCTCATTTTTTCTTACCTGCTGCAATACTTTGATCGTAGCACAGTTTCTCATAATTGTTATGCTACCTTTTTAAATAATGACTCTGATTAAAAAAAAAAAAAAAGCAAATATTAAATAAACATGAAATGTGATTAAGTAAAATTATTTTCTCAATTTAACATCATTATGACAATATCTTTACGAAGTAAGAAAATCATTTTTTGGACACAATTTTTCAGGCGTGATTTATGCAAATAAATTATTTAGCATTTGCTCTAAGTATAAAAATTTATATTTTTACTTTAAATATGTTCAATATGAACGATTGCGAGAATTTATGGTTTTTGTAATTCTGTACTTTACATATTAATATAATGAATAATCATTGATATGATATGACAATGCATTTAACAGGAAAATTATTAAAGTAAATATGATAACCATGAGAAAGTATAATATTGAGCAAAATGACGCTGGCAAATAATAAAGTAGATTAAAAGTCACGTCGTGTAAAGGAAAATTGATCAAAAATTGCAAAACAATGCAACTAGTCGAAGGTCACACCCTACATTATTGCATATCTTTCGATCGAAAGAATTTAACGAACCACTCCCTTGTCAGATCAGAAAACATTAGTACTTTTATTCATTTTCATAAATCAAATATGATCTCAGCTATTCCAAATGTTCGTGCAATACTTTATACAGTATCCAATTATATATATATTTTTTCTTTTATCTGGAAATTTACAATTCGATATGTAATTATGAACCTCTTGAACTATAGCGATTAACAATATTCAGTTATTAAATTCTTAATTACAAAATTAATATTGTTTGTACAAAAATTGTTTTATCTTCTTATAATTAGCAGCATATCTTTTCATTATTAGGATTGCTGTGATCAGTGCCTATCAGAGGGGAACAAAAGATGGGTGCTCCAAGCTTCACGATTTTAGGAGCTTTTTACCATTATATATTTGTCAATTTTGTTATTTTAAATATAAGTAAGCTTCTGTGAAATAAATAAATGTTATAATTGAATAAATAGTAAATATCATTGTTTTTATTTTCTTGTCCACAGTTTTGTTTTAAATTTTGAAGGACATCAAAAATATTAGTTGTCCCGGGCCTCGCATTTTCCTTGAAAGGCACTGACTGTGATTATACTATATCTGGTATAAAATATGAGCTATGAAATGAAAAGTTTGCGTGATATTTTAATGAATTTATTCATTTCATTTTTTTCTTTTTTTGTTGTCAAAATCATTTACGTAAGCTCTTATTAGAGAACTCTTGCAAGAAACAGACTCAATTCTAGGAGATACAGATAACATAATTTATGTAAATGTACAATACACAATAAAGTATGGTTTGTATTGTATAATACCGTAATATTATACAATATAAACTAGTTTCTTCGATGCCATATTTCTTTATTCTAGTAGCTTGCTTATACATGATCATCACATACAAACACAGTACCTGTACTGTATATTAAGTTTTATTCATCACAGTAGCTTGTAGAATATAGCAAAACCAATCAACTAAAAAATATTACTTTGATACATCAAAAAAGCGTTAATTTACTTTGCTGGTGGTCATTACAAAATCAATAAAAATTAATCAATTATTTAACAGTTTAATTGTGATTCATATGTTTTTCTCCAATACTTTATACTATATACTATAAATGAATTTTAACTTAATAGATTATATATATAGTATAAATATAGTATAAATATACTATATATACCAAACTCTAAGTTTAATTTACATAATGTATATCTACATTATACAGTACAATATCTAGAAAAACTTTGATATATTACAGGATATTTCTGAGTGAACAATAGTTTATTTCTACTGATTGCATAATTTGGCTAACCTACGTATAACCCACGTAATTTTTTTTTCTATGATAATCTATTACTATATTATATAACATTATAAATATTTGTATTAGTAGTAACATTAATCATAATCATCCATTGTTAATTAAAATTGATCTGTTTATTGATTCATTGTTAGTTTATACCGTAACTGATTTAAACCGAATAAAAAAAAGAATTTGTTGTTTTCGTCTAAATCTATCTCCGATATTTTTATAAAAAAATTTAATTTTCGATACAGTTTATCGATTAAATTATTAAAGATAATTAATAATTATTATTAATGCTAATGTATGCTAATTTATTATAATATTAATTATATACAATAAAAATAAAACAACTGTTTACTTTTCTTATTCATCCAGTTTTGATTTGAATTAATTAGTCTTGTTTCGTGCCAAGTAATTATATATAAAAAAAATGTTCTTTATAACGTAATTCACAGATAATAATAAAAATTTTATTTATTATCAATATTAAAAGTTTACTGAATGAATTTTTATCCATGAATGCTCGTTTTTATTGATAAGTTCGTATATCTTTCATTTTATTTTTATGCTAATTTTATAAACCGCATTAAAATTGTGTTTGGTTAAAAAATAATTAAAATAAGTTTCTCATTCGATTTTAACACAATAACCATCATTACATCTTCCTTTAAAAAGAAGTAAAAACGAAAAAGTTTGATTTCTCAGCGGGACAATGTACTGTAAAAGTATGCGGATATGACCTTGGTCGTTAAAAAAAAATGACCACCAGTGTTTATAACCTTGTAAAAAGACCTTGAGAATGACCTTGACTGACAGCAACTTAATTTTCTTATTGTGCGAAAGAAAAATGAATAAATAAATCGACTTTAAATTTATAAGAAGGAGAAAATAAACATTATGGAATAGTAGAATGGTATTGCAGACCAGGTGTTTGACGACATTCTTGCAAGGGTGGAGTTTTGTGGCAGTATCAACTGCGCCCACACGACCATTGGCGTGTTGAGGTCCGTGAACTTGAATTCTTTATACGTGAGAAAAAGCCGGAAATACTCTTCAAATTTTTTCCTTTTTTAAAACTTAAACTCTACTTCCATCACATTCAAGACAGTAAAAATTTAGTATATCGATAATTATTATAGATAAAAAAAAAATTTATTTCCGCTTGCCCGTTCACACAATTTCTCGCAAGAGAAGTTGCGCTGATAAAATATTAATATTTTACTGAATGAAAATAAAAAAAAAAATAAGTATTTGTATTATTCATTCTTTGAAAGTAAAAGGAACAAATAAAAATAAAAAACGTTCAGAATATTATTTAACTTAAAAATAAAATTCTCATGGTAGGTTAAGCTTTAAAATATTAAAAGAAAATTTAATAAACCGTCGATACTCTCTGCAAGGATTTTTGTATCAATATTTGAAAGTAATTTTATTGCATGAATATAAAATCATTATCAGAATAAATACTTTATAAACAAATAAAATTTTTATTATTTTTATTTTTATTATTATTATTAATTATTATAAATTTTTTAAATTTTTCTGAAAAGATTTTTTTAAAATAAATGAGTTATTTTTTATTAAAAAACTGATGTATATATATATATATACACGCTATAAATAAAGTTATTTCTACATAATTTATTTATGATGATAAAAAAAATTAATTGAATTTATGAATATATATTAAGTATAAAGAAAAGTATTTATTTATTTTAATTTTATTGAATTCAATTTTCAAACTACCTTCAAGGTATATTTATAATTACGTTTCTTTCTAAAGAATTTTTTATGTACAGTATATATATGTGTATTTTAATAAGTAATTCTATTAAAATTAAACTTAAAAATGTCAAATATAGTTTTCAACAGAATAAAAGTTTAAAATGTTATAACTATAAAAACTTTCGTAAAATAAAATTATTTAAAAACATTTATGAACTTTTTTTAATTTTATTTAACAAAAGATGGCGCTGCATAATAAATGTTTAAGCTTGCTAATTTATTTATATTTATTTATTTTTTTTTTAATTTTGAATAATATTTTTTTTCTCCTTTAATGTCGGCCATTAATTTATATCAGTAGTTATTACAAGAACAGGAACAACTGTTTTGGTCATATAAAAGTTATATTTTTTTTATTATTGCTAATTTTATTAACTATAATAATGCAATGATAAAAGGAAAAATAAAGAATCATGTTTTCGATATATAAGGTATTTTTGAATTAGAATAAACTTTAATAGAATAAAAAATATACATATAATTCTTCAGTTAAATTAAATAGGAATGTAATCTGAATTAGATCATTATTTTGATAAGACTAGAATATTGTAAACAGGAATAAATCTTGTTACAGAGGAGATAAAAAAAAAAATGGTAATTTTAATAAAACATAGGGAAACCTTGTTATGTAAAATAAAATGAAAAAAATAATAATAAAATGTTCTGCAGTAAATTTTAATGCCAAAGAGAATAATTTAAATTAAAGTAAAGTGATCAAGAGAAATTTTACAAGGACTAAGTAGGTTGCAACCTGGAACGGTTAGACAGGTTTTAGTATTCGAAAACTCAGGAAAAAATTTATATACTAGTTCTATATTAGCATAAGTTCATATTATTCGAATTGCTATCGACCAAGTCATTTCAAACTCCACTTAAAAATATTAAACAGAATATAATTATATGTATATATATATAAACAAATATTTATTTTAAAGAACTTATAAGAAATTTCCTTCAATACACAATTTAAAAAAAATCATACTAATTCATTGATAAAAATAGGTCGTTCATCGAAATAATAAATATCAAATAACGCAAAATAAATAATAAAAAATTAGAATCAGATATTAGGATTTATAAAACTCTTGAATATATTTTTTAACTATGAAAAAACATAGTTATAAATTCTAAGTTGCACTATTTTTATTATTTTTTAATCCGTTTTATAATAGGCCCAGAATAAAATTTTAATTCCGTCTTTTAATAAATTATTATAAAAATAAGCGAATGATAAAACATATTCTATTTTATCATAATTAATTTTTATTTTTGTGTCTTAGAAATTTTAGAAAATTGATGTCTATTTTTGCGCATTTGAACAATGTCGTAACTGAAAATGTTCGCATTGCTAAATATTATTAATTATTATCAACTTTAAATTTTATTATTATTTTTTATTAGATTTTTTTATTGATTTTTTACATTATTAAAAATTTTAGCATACGTTCGGACTGTTAATAATAATTCTATTCAGCAAAGTGAGATAAATATAAAATTTTCAAATTTTTGAATACGGATGTCTATTGAACTGGAGAAACTTTTTGTAGATTGATAAGTTTATACGATTTAGTTATAATTCCAAAGAAAATTATATATATATGGTTTATCCAATAGTATTAAAATGACAAATTTTTAAGGAACTAAAAAAAAATCAATTTATAATAAATTATCTTAATGTCTTTTTATTCGAATTTCCGGATAATGTCAAGTATTTTCAGTTACTTCCCTATGATTCAACAAAAATAATTATATTCTGCGATAATAATGTATAACTGTAGAAAAATAGTGTGTATCTACTACTAACAGTATAAGTATTCAGTAGAAAAATAGTTCTAAATGCTAATTTCAAAACTTTCCTGTTAATTATAATTCGTTCAAAATCGATTTTTCGAATGCATTTGTTAAAGTTTTCGATCCAAATATCTAAAAAATCCAAGAAAAAATAAGAAAAAGGGAATAGAAATTTGCAATTCTGCTGTTGCCTCAGTTTTGCACACTGTATCTTAATATTGAATGAATAATAGTAAGATAAATACCGAAATATCAAAAAATCATAAATGCAAAATGTAAAAATGTAAAAATTTCTTAATACAATTATGTTAAGTTCACAAGAATGAAACTATTATTTTTTACCGAATAATATTTTCATTTTTAACTTAATATGAATGGATTTATTATTATTCCAAACAATAATCTTATCTGTAGTCTTATATTGTGTCAGTTCTTAGACATTTTCTTTGTTGTTGTCCAAAAATGTCACTGAAACTGAAGAATCGTCTCTATGATGGAATATAGTGTTCCAGGAAGCCAGAATAAACTTTTTATCAAAAGTATCAATATTAAGACATTCAAGATTGATCGTCATCAATTCTGAAGGTATAAATTAGATTCTATATGCATCTATATTATATACCAGACAAATATCTCGTACAAAGGATACAACTTGTCAAAATAAATAAATCGCTTTTTTTTCGCAACAAGTCGACAATAAATTTATAAGAAAAAGTATACAGTGAGGACTTGGTGTTTTGTTGATTAATTTTTTAGATTTATCTTCATATATATTATTAAAAATGCATTATCATTGATCATCTGAATGCTCTTCCTTAAATCAAATACTAGAATTCCAAAAAAAAGTTAATCTGTCTTATGAAGGCAGATGGAATAATAAAATATTCGATTATTTAAATGATTATTCTTTTAATTTTTTATTTAAAATTTAATGTTTTTATTCACTTATTAGGTTTTAACAGCGAATACTATGAAAATTTTCGAATAAGCTTGCAATGCGAAAACAAAAAAATATACATTTCATTATAAATGAATCAAGTTTAAATATAATTAAGTATTTTGAGATTAATATTTCTAAATATATATCATTGATATACATATATATGTATATCAATAATATTTAGATATTAATAAAAAAAATAAAGGTATTAACATTAAAAATTCGCAAATTAAAAAAAGAAAAATATCAATATATTAAAGATATTCTTAAATTAAAAGTATTTAATCCAGATAATGTTTGTGATAATTATGATCAATTATTTTTATATTTCAAGATGAAAATTGGATAGAAATATAAAATAAAATAAGCCATTATCCAAGTTAAAACATTAAAAATATATATTAAATTAAAATTTATGACGATAGAGATATTTTTTAATTATTATTTTTTCATTATAAAAATTAACTATTAATATTTTCTAGATGAAAATCGATTTTAGAATGAATATAATATCGTTTTACTAATCTGCTACATTATTAAAAAAAGAAAAAGAATTTATATATGTTTGACGATGATAATTATAAAATTATTTAATTAAAATAATTATCTTTGAACTTTTAATTGTACTTTTTAAAATGAAATAAAAACATTTATTCTCTCAGGAGAGAAAGAAGATAGCTGATTTTATTTTTCGAGATGGTGATGTCTAAAAATATCACTGCAAAATGAAAACATTAAAAAATATTATTATAAAACAAATATTTTAATTTATAGTTTTCATTTACACATTTTCAATATTTGACGGTGATAAAATTTAAAACTTCATTTATTTTCAAGCTACTATATTTTTATTTATTTTTTTTTAATTCAATATTTGCTTTAAACATATTATACTGTAATTGTTCTTTTATGCCCCTGATGATATCAGATATAAAATTATTTATAAAATAACATAATATACTGTAATAAAATTGGGTTTATGCAAAAGTAAATTAAACAAAAGAGTCTGAAATATAATACTATATAACAGCAGTTTATTTGATGCACATTATTGGCCTATAAAATAATCTATAAATATACTAACTACAGACTACACAGAGTTTTCCATCAAATATTCAACCAACTGCGTATTTTCAATGCAATATTTTCTTGTTATATTAAGACAATTAAGAAATATATTTTTATTCATTTGCCGAAATTTAACGAAATCATTATAAATTTCGTACTGATTCTTCCTGCCAGTTTATCCATTACAATTACGCTAGTTTAATGGGGAAATTTTTTTTAATGTCTCCCGTGTTCTTTATTAGAAATTTTTAGAATTTTTAATAATGCCATCAATACTTTTACATTGTAAATTTTGACTGCATTCATACTTACATATGTTGCTGTAAGCTATTTTTAACGTTTAAATGCCTACGTTTTCAATTCGTTCATATATGATGCACAATTGAATTTTTAAAATGGGAAAAATCACTATTAAATCTATTATAAGAAATCAAATTATTGTAAATTATTTAAAAAAATAAATAAATAACTCAAAAAGTTAAAAATAAATTATTTGTATTAATTATATTGTTAATGCTTTACTCATATGTATAATATTTCGTTTATAAAGTGGCATCATTTTTGCCATATTTTGCTTTTTTTTCTTCTTCTTTTTTTCAAAACTTCTAAAAATTAAATTTAGTTTTTATTACCTCAATTTATATCTACTGTTATTCGAGAGAATATCGAGCGTTAATTAATATCATGTACAGTACCACATGTTCAACCTATTTCGCTCCATTTAACAGTAGTATAAGACACGTGCTTGACCTTTATAAAGTGAACCTTATATCTTTCTCGTGCTAAATAATTGACAGATCTCATTTCACCAGAACACATGCCTGTTCTTAAACATCTCCGATTAAAAATGAAAAAAGTCAATAATAATCTAGTTCAAGTTTGATATATAAAGAAAGTAATGGATAAGAACAAGAGTTTCATATATAAAATATACAGAAACTGATATCCGTGCCATTTATAAATGCTATTTTAAGGAGATCTGCTTAAATTATTATTTTTTTGTTTTACAAATTTATGCTTGTAATATACTTTTCTTATATGCTACATTTAAAATGTTTTCTGAAACTATTTATCCACTTTATTAATTTATTTATTACTATCGTAATATGACTTATTCCCAGTTTTCTGGAATTCCTTATGTATATATATATTTATAAAAGGAAATAAATATTTATTATTTCGTATATATATATATATATATATATATATATATATACACGAAATAATATTCTTTAATATATATTAAAATATTTTAAAAATTTCTAAAGAATTCATAAAATTCAAAATGTTATTAAACTTTATAAAAAAAATAGCAAATCTTTTATTTTCAGTTAATTAATATATTTTGATGGAGGAAATAATGAGAAGAGTCGTTCTTTCAAATTAATTTTTATAATAAAATAATGATCCCTTGGCGAATTTGGGATAAATACACATTCCATGTTTTTCAGGGGAATCCAGCAGTCGATTACCATTCATTATGTTTTCGATTTGCAACATTTTATATAGAAATTCTTCTTACTTAACTTTAAAGCATCACAAATGCTAGACAACTGTGCAATTGGACAATTAAAATTAACTTTATAGAAGCTAATAATTTAATATCACTTCTTTTTCATTCTGTACATATATATATTTTTTAATTTTTTAGATGTTCTTTTTCATTTATATTTAAAATTCTTTATTTCGATTACAATATACAGTATATAGAACTGAATACAACGTGAATGATAACGAAACTAACACAATATTAGCATGAGCCTTATATATTATATTATTTGATAATATGAATCGAATGAATGCGATAAAGTGGATTTTGTTTAGCCAGAATTATTTGTTATATTGAATAAAACTGAAATACATCTGATATACTGTGCATGTGTTCATCTGAAAGTTACTAAGTAGTGGCTAATCGAGATCCCATTTATATTCTCATGTGATCGATCGAAGTGTTGAAGAATGATGATGTACATCCCAGGCATCCCTAATAAAATTATCCCAGATGTTTGAGGTTGAATGAAAGAATTAGTCCATATATTTCTAATCATCTAATCGACAATAAAAATAAAACTAAGTTGAATCACTATTAATTAAAATTTGAATAATATAATGAAAGAATGGCAGTTAAAAGCAAAAGAAATTTTTTTTCAGCATAGATACAAATTCACGAGATTCTATCTTTAGAAAATCAATAAACTTTGGCTTGGCTTAAAATGTTTCTATAGAATATCCAAAATTTTTTTTTAATAAACCAAGCATTTTCTGGAAGAATTTCAGAGAGTGATTCATTTTTGTGAATTATCTTCTTAAAACATTATCAGTTCAAGATGATTATCAATTTTCCGATAAAAGAAACACTTTTCCATTATTTTGAAACTGCCAGTTACATAATCCGGATAAGACATTGCAGAACAATGCAAGCAGTTGTAAGAAAGATAATTCTTGGTTATAGGTAAGTTATCTTTCTTATCTCTAAAGATAATTCGTTATGCAGTGATTACAAAAAAGGAAAAAAACAATGAATAGCTGAATCATCTATTAAATTACAAATAATCGAAAAATTTTGAAAATTCTCTAGTTTCAAATTATATAATGCATGGCGATGGTTGTTGAATGATATCTTTCAGTTGAGATAGATTTTTCAGATTAACAAAATTAAAAAGAAATTTCTACTTGTCTTCGTTATTATTATGTAAAAAAAATGCAATAAAAGTGCATATAGTACAGTATTTAATCAAAATTTTCAAACGAATTAATACATTTCGCATTGTCTAGCATCGTTTATAATCGGATATGAGAAAATTAATAAATAATATTTATTTACTTATCGAGTTCAAAAGTGTTCTTTAAAATTTAATTATAAAATTGTCACTTTAAATACAAAAATAAATAAGAAGGGAATTTTACATTAAGATAAGTTTTAACTTTCTAAGAAAAAATTCAATCCAATTATTAGAAATTGTCTTAAGTAATTATTATTTTATTTCTTTCACCTTTTTCTTTTTTGAACATTGCAAATTCTCGTTTGATTTTAATATTTTTATTTAAAATTAATTAATTGTTTACTTAATTTTTAATTTCAAAGAAAATTCTTTTGTTAAATGATTCTTCTATGATGATACAGTAAACATTTACAGTATATTTTTTGTTTCATTGATTATTTTAATTATTCGTGAATTTCTATTAATATATAATAAGAAAGTACTTTTTCTAATTAAATTTATAAATATATTTATAATTCACGAAAAATCTTAATAAAGACTTTATTTTAAAAATGACATGGTTGTTTCCAATGATTAATTTAGTAAATTTTGAGATTGGTCAGTGTGAGATCGACTAAATTTCAAAATTTTTATAAGTTATCGGTTATTTCAATGGATAAGATTTCGATTAATCTGTGATGGCAAACAAAAAAAATTTATAATATGATATTCAAAATTTAATTTATAGATTAGCGTATAAATAAAATTGTGTGAAAGTTATCCGATTCGAATGCAAAAATTGCAACCAGATTCGAACGTAAAATTCTATTGATTCGAACCCAAATATTATGAAAATAAATATTGGATTCTGTCCAAAAAATATATATTTATAGAGGATCTGAACTCGAAACTGTAACGAAATGTATTGGTTCGAATCGGAAATTGCGGCGCGATATATCGAGTTTGAACCAAAAAATATGATGTAATGCATTGGTTTCGAATTCAAAATTAGATATATTTCGATTCAAACAAAAAATCTGACGATGTGTAGCAATTCGAATCCGAAACTATTATGAGCTGCATTGGTTCGAACCTAAAATTATACATATATATATTTGGATTAAAATAAAAAATATGAGTCTATATAAATAGGACTTTGCTTTAAAAGAAACATATCAATTAACTTTTTTCGCTGTTTCAGTAAGTAATCCTTTTGCTATTGATAAATAGCGGCTCAAATCCGAAATTATTATGAGATTGTATTGGGTTCGAACTATTTCTAACCAATTATGACAGAATATATTGTACTTTTTTACATTTTTCATTATTTCTTTAAAAAAATAGCTTTCAATACCCGCTTCATTTAAGATGAAAGAAAATGCAGATTATCTAAGAGTAGCGATTCAGATTCAACAAGTCAGCGCAAGCGATGAGTCGAAGCAGTTGCATTACAGTAAGTGGCTCTGGCACTACGCCAACAATTGACGCCCGTACCAACTGTTGATTTGCCTTCAGAGAAAATTGCTATTGCTAGAGAACTATCGGCAGACATCGCTTTCCTTTCATCTCGTTACATTCACGAGAATGCCGCAAAATGCTAAAGTGACTCCTCGAAAAAACGGTAGAAAAAAATCCACCCGACATGCATTTTTCTCTTTCACCTAAAAAAATTATATATCGCTTTTTCTTTATCTTTTTCAATTGGAAGTTTTGATTATTTTTTTTTATTTTACTAAAATTATGTTTCTATATTTACAGTATATATAAGTTTTATTATACAAATCTTTTTTTTATTAATTACCGTATGTATTATACAACAAGCAATATAGAATAGAATAATAATCTGATAGAAAGATCGAGTTCGATCCAATAATTCGTTTAGAGAAGAGGAAAATATTTGATTAAACCGTGTCAAATGTCAACTATCTAGCAAAGGTTAATGGATGAGAACTGATCTGAATATAATTAGCCTCGTTTATATCAAAAGTAATTTTATTAATTTAATAAAATTTGAAAACTCGTGCTGTACATCTATTTTCCTGAATTTTTGCTTAGCGCACCAACATTTTCACTAAGAAGACTTGCTAAATTATAATTTTTTTAATTCTTTCTGGACAAATTAACTACAATGTTAATATATTACACCATTTAATACGCTTTAAATTCGTCATTTTTAATTTTTTAGAACGCATAAAATTCTTCATATTTCCATTTATAGATTCGATACTTCAGATATCGGATTTCTACACGTTGTCGTTCCATCAATCATACAAGTAACAACGATTTATTGTATTCTTAGTCTGATTTCTAACATGGCAGATAGATTGGTAATATGGCTTTTGCCTTCTGTACTTTATATCGCTTTTATTGTTTAATATCTTGTGATTTTGACGAATTTCGACGAGGAATAAATCGTTATAATTTTCCATCTTTTAAACACGATCGGAACAGTTTTTCAATGTAATAAAATCGAGGTTTATTGATGTTATAACTTTGAAATATTTTTTTTTTTTTTTTTTTGGTTGCTCTAATTTATGAATATAAACTGCAGATATTTATTTTTAAATTAATTAAAAAATATATTATTATAAAAAAATTAATTAATTAAAAAACGATCTAAATACAGATATTTTTTTAATCATTAAAAAATAAATTAATCCCACGTTGCCTGCCAACTATTCTAAAAATAATAATGATAATAATAAATAAGAATATAGCATAAAAAGAAAATCAAGCCAACTTCTCAAAGAAAATTGTGCGATTTTGTATGAATAGGGAGTTTCCGCATAGCTACGACTCAGCTCCGAATGATAAAGTCCTCGGTCTGCGCATGCGCGAGGTTGTTATTCGTATCGTTGCTTTTCGTATATGTTTCGGTCGTACCATTGACCGATAAAAACAATCTTTTATCGTTGTGTTTTCGGGACCAACCGATTCAACCCAGAATATTGAAATTCGCCGTCAATGGTTTAATGTAACAAATGATCTTTATTAGAGATTATAGAGGACAGAATAGAAATAATTCATGAGTATAGAGAGAATTTACAATAATACAGCATTTGGTGTCGGCAGTTCGAACTAATTTTGAGTTGCTGAAGCGACTATCGATAACTTTCCGAAACGATAGGATTTTCTCGTTTAGTTATCAATCGGAGCTGAGTCGTAGCTGTGCGGAATCTCTCTAATAAATTTAATTATGGAGTTATAATTTTTTTTCGCCGTTTCAAACATGATTTTGAATTATGAATTCGGAATTATTTATTTATATACTCCTTTACTATGAGAAAATTTTATATGCATTATCTAAATACAAACAATTACTTCATAAAAGCTAACAATTAATTCATTAAATGAGTTTAAGCTCGATAAATTCTATCATCGCAGTAATCATCCACAAGTATAAGAAAGATGTTTAACATAATATTTTTAAATTTTCTAATTTTAAAAAGCCGAAATAATTTTTCGTCATCATTAAGTTTTCGTCGAAAAGCAAAAAATAACCTATAAATTAAAAAGTCACAGAAACAATATTAGAATAATAGAGTACAATATTATATTTCTATTTTTAATGAAGTAGGATTGAAATTATTGCATTTTAACAAATAAGAAATGAGATTATTATTATTGCATTATAAAATTTCATTTTTAATAATTATATCTAAAAAAAAATTCGTTATTTTATATATAATTATTAAAAATATAAAATAACTTTCTCTCTTTACTTTGAATCAGGATTGATTGAATTTGAAATTAGCTTTGATCAAATTTTGAAGTCTGAACACGAAAAAATTTGATGGAATGAATTACATTTTTCTAAATTAAGAAACTTGTGTAAAATTTTTTACTGAAATAAAACTCTTTATAAACTGTATATCTTTCAATAATTGTTTTTAAAAATATGATAAATAAGTTAATGTTTTATTATTTAAAATTTTTAAAATTAGTTAAAATTTTGATTATAAATATTTGAATTTTTTTTTATTTTACAGGTGGGTTTGGTTGCAACCAAAATCATTGGTTGCAACTCTTCGTATTATTGATTAATGGCAATCATTACCTAATATTTTTTTTAATCTGTTATAATTAAATTTATACAATATTTTCAAATATATATTTTCCTTCTGTGAAATATTAAAATCTTCATTTTTAAATACTAAAAGTTAACAGGTTAACTTTTCCTAATTATCTACTGATGGATTTATTTCCTTCTCTGAGCAAAACATGAACTTGCCATTACTTCAGACTAAAATTACCATTTGAACAATTAGCTTTTAATCAATATTTAGTTTAGATGTATATTTTTGTGTGTTTAAACATATATTTTAAGATAATCATACAATTTTAATCGATTTAAATTACTGTTTTAGCAAAAAGTATAACTGGCTTTCATTTATATTTTTCTAAATTTTTATTTTTTATAAATATAAAATACTTAATAATTAATTAATAACAAAATTTGATATTAAAAATCGATGAAAAATAATCCATAGTACAGTATATTATTATCATTTTTTGGTGTTTAATTACTTTTTGTACAATATTACATGGTTATGGATAATGGAGAGCAGAAGAAGATGCGTTTAGTAAAATATGTCAAAGATTTAATTAAATGAAGATAATTCTTGTAACTATATTAATACGGTGGCCTAATTCTCCGATAATAGATATTTAGAGAATTTCATTAAAATCTAACAAATAATTTTGAAGATAAGTAAAATTAATTTAAATTTCTTTTTGTTTTTTAATTTTAAAGATAGTAAAATTAACATCACATAACAGACATATGAAATATTAAATTTTATCGAAATATAAATTATAACGATCTATAAAATGATTCAAATCAAACCAAAATCTGAATATTTTACAAAATTTTGCGCTTTGTGAAGTTTTATTGAAGTCGGTTGTGTAGTTTGAGCACTATTTGCTTGAGACGGACAGATAAATTTAACAAACTTTTTTAATCCAAACAAAAACCGCTTAAAAATAAAATTAAAGGTCGTTTGGTAGTTAATACTATGATAGGTATGCCAATACGATAAAAAAATTCAAAATTTACTACTCTATAGATTTTTCAAAAGGCTGCCATCTTTAATCTAGGCTATATAGGAAACTGAAAAATTAATTTGAGCATTAAAATTTGAATGCTTTATGATATGTAGAACTTGAGATATATAAAAAAATGTATAGATAAAAAAAAGTTAAAATAATATTATTAGATCTAATTTAAAACTGGTTTTTGTCTTTAAATATTTTTTTTGTTTATGTGTGTTGCCTTGAATTTTTTTTTATTTTTCATTTCAGTGTCAGAATTATCCAATTTAATTAGAACGAAAATCAATAAATGTAAATTTTTCATGATAAATACAATAATAATCTTTAAATTTTATTCTATTATTATTTTCGCATTTATTCTTTAAATTTTAATTTGGATATATGATAATCTCACACTGTATAATATGTCATCAAAAATGTATGATTTAATGTACTAGCGATAACATCCCATTAGAACTACTGTTTAAACTTCATAAAAGTTCAACGGATATCTCAAAGAACGGAAAGATTTTTTTTTTATAATTCAAAACAACACTTCAGAATATTCAATGACGACAGTTGTATCTACATTTAATTTTAATAAATACGTCACGACATGTCAAAATGAAAAGAAAATAAGATATCTTGACAGAAATGCAGCTAAAGAAATAAATTGACTGCAGAAATTGCTATGTTCTAGTCCAGCATTTTTAAAACGGATGCAAGGATTAGACAGGTGAAATTTTTTGCTTACAAATAGTATCGGTATGTAACGAATAAAAAAATTTTTCGTGAATCTTTCTAATCTGTGTAACTCAATTATATCATTCATTACATAAATAAAATAGATCTCACGAACAAAAATTTCTGTTTATTGAATATTCGGACGTAAAAATGGTATCGTGTTCTAATAATTCGTTAATTATTTCAATTTATGTTTAAAAAAATCATAATGTTTATAATATATCAATTTATGATATTTTGTTGTTCATAGACAGAAATTTAAAACGAAAAAGTTTTGATATAAAATTACTAAATTAAATATTATTTATAAAATTAGTTTGCATTCATTAGGAAATTACTAAGTTGCATTAGATAATAATAAATCCTGTTCCGGATAACTGAACTTCATTATTATTATTATTAGATTTTGATAAAATATTTATTCGTTAAACATTGCGATTTATAGGAATAAATACTATTTTATTCATCCAATTTATTCATCCCATAAATTGGTTATAAATATAAACATACGCGATATTTAAAATTGGAATTCTATACTTTCTACACGTATCTTATAAGGAAAGCGAATTTTTTTTTTTTTTTTGTTCATAATTTATACGCATCATCGAACTGCATTATTCGTCACTCGTGCATCACGATAAATTTTTTTCGCGTTTTCTCAAAAACTAAAAAAAATAAAAATTATTTTATATAATAAGAAATTTCGACATCATTGATTTGTTTCGCACAAAATATTATTGATAAAAGGATGACTCCATCTTGAAATAATTTCAATTGTTTATACATTCTGTGAATAGGCCTTCAATAGTTTCGTCATCGTCATGATGAAATAAATATCTACTATATTGCTTAATGTATTTCGTAGAAGTTCTATATAGAATGAATCAGCTATCAAGAAACTAACGTTATATAATGAAAACATAAAGTAGTTTCAGTCTTCTTGACCTCGTTTTTGTTTTGATGGTTGAATATGGCGTGATCAGTTCAAGTGAAAAGTAATAGTCGAGAACAGTAGCAAAAATATTGTAATTAAACGATACAAGTCTATATTAACAAAATATTATTTTTCAAAATGGAAAAATGAAGTTGTTGACAGTGGCCACATGTCAAATTTATTATTCTTTTTTAAAATAAAAGAAATGCTAAAAATCGTGTAACTTTTCCTACATTCCTAGCTAAAGAATATATAAAATAGCGTCATAATACTGAATTATTTAATTAAAAATGTATAAATTATAAAACTTTTAGTCCTCTTCGTAAAAATCTCTCTTAATTAAATTTTATCTTCAAAAACTTATAATTAAAATATCTTTGGACACCAAAAAAAATTTAATTTAATATAATTATTTAATCAAAAATTTCGTGAATATTTTTTTAAATCAAAATTCTGTACTAAATACATACGTGTGTATATATATATATACACACTTATATATATATAAAAAAATACAAAATAAGATAAGAAACTACTTTATTAATACTTCAAATTTTAATTTCTGTTTTGACAACATTTTCGAAAAAAATAAAAAAATCATAAATGTATTAAAACTACCTTTTTTTTCATTAATGTACTGCTTAAGTAGTTTCCATCAAATGAGCTTATTTAAAATAACTTTGCAACCTTTTTTACGCCTTCTAAACCTAAGTCATTAGAGACATATTATCACCGGTTAGTTTAGAACTTCACATAAAGAAAAAAAATTATTTTGTTCAAAAAAAATTAAAACAATATGCGAAATATGCAGTAAATTATTATATTATTTTATTTATAAATGGAAATTTTATTATTATTTTTAATATATATAAATGTTTTTAATCGTGCTTACTTATTTACTTTCAAAGAGTAATGGCATGATCGCATGAATAATAATAATGAAAAATGATTCGATATTAAATGATATTCATTTCGCATTAAATAAAAAATTTAAAAACTATTCTGTGGAGATTTAAGACTCCAATTTATCGACAATTCGGTTAAATAAATTTTAGTTCTCTTTTTATACCGCATGAATACCTTTAATGATGATATAGTAAATATATTCATCTCTACAGAATTAATCTTTTTTTAAAACACAAACGTATATAATGTTCGATAAATTTTGTTTTATTTCTCTGTATTTTTGCATAATTACTGAATTAATATTAATTAACGTCGTCGCTATAAATTTTCTAATTAATTAGTTTTGTTTTTACTCGGCAGATGACAGCACGAGTCTCGCCGATTCTTTCAACCATGTGCAACTGTAATATGACTTTTTTTTTAAATAGATATTTAAATTATCGAAACGTACGGGTTTATTTTAAAAATATAGAATAGCTCTTACTGGGTCGGATAACTGAATATTTAACAGATTAAAATTTCTAGTTTATGTGGAGGTGCAAAACTATAGAGGTTCACGAGGATCGAGGACTGGGGAAGAGATACGAAAACGTTGAATTGTTCCATTAACATTCAAATTTCGTACTGAAAGTGCTGATTTATGATTTATTTGATTAAAAAACTGTACTGCGGATAATATTAATGCGTTCTATTTCTCTTCTCACGTAGAGATGAAAGATTTTTCTGATGAAATAAATTCAGATTTGCAATGACAATCTACGACTAGTAGTACTCCTTGACCTCTGAGATACGTCACACTTGTCACTCACTTGATCATTTTATAAAATGGCAATTTTAAATTGCCTTGACAACGCCCTCCTTTTTTTTGTTTCGATTTTTTCTTCTTTTTTTTTAACACAGTGCATATAATGAGAGAGGCGTTTTTTAAAATTCGTTATTGAATAATAGTTATATCATTGTTTATAAAGTTACTCGAGTTGGTAAACTATCGGGTATCACTTGGCGTAGAATTGACGTAATATTTACAAGAAGTCGTCCAACAGATTTTGAAGAACACGTGCCTTTCGAGTACTGTAAACCACGTGCTGTTTAAAAAATATTTACATATATTTTTTCTGTTCCTGTGTATAATCATACGAGAACATTATCTACATTATAAAGTTTCCTGTTTAAAAACGCAAGACTACTGACCTTGAGAACAACTAAAAGTTGCGAAAGACGGAAGTCTTAAAAACTGTCAGATTGATTTATAGTGCTGGTTTGCCGATTCAAAACTGATACGTATGACATCATATTACCACGCCTTGCCACTAGAGGTCGCGGTCATACCAGAAGGGTGAATTATTTACCGAAGTTTAAACCGTTTAAAATGCCGCATGCTAGAAATTTGATCTTTTACGCAGTTCATCAGACCGTAGCAGAAATGGGTCACGCTTATTTAGAAATACAACAATGGATACAGTTCTGATGATTGTAAAGATCCGTTGAACAAAATTACCCGCATTTTTTTATTTTTTTATTTATTTATAAATATCTTACTACTCCTTCGGTTAACGAAGAAGCCTTTCAAACAGAAGAAGAAACGTCGTACGACTGCAGTTAAGTTAGGATTCTGTTGATGAACTTGAGTTACATATCGCGTTTTAACAGATTAATTTAATCTAATCTTTTAAGATTGCGTAATGCCCCATGTTAATTGAATTCGTGTCCCATTAAAATAAATGCTGAAAAGTATAATTGAGCAATAATAAAAATCCAAACGAGTACATTTAAATTGTGTACTTGTTTGATAAAAATCAGTTAAAGCGATTATTAAAATTCAAAGTGAGTTTTTTAGAAAAATCTCGCACATATAAAAATATATACTGTATATATAAAACCGTAATTATGCTGTTAGCAATTCAAATTCGTTTCGTGTTATAAAATGCAAATACCAAAAAGACTCCGATCAAATTAATTAAAGCGAACTGTTAAAGAAACCCTTCTGAATTTAGATTAAATTTCTTACAAGTCTATTAAGTTATAAACTGCTAGATAAAAATGCAACAGGAACGATAGATATTTAATTATTTAAACTGATAATCGATTCGTCGATCTATATAATTTTTAATCTATTTATACCATTAAAAATTAAATAATATTAATTATTATTATTAAATGTCATTAAGTTAACAAAATATATAATATAATATTCATTTTCTATTAATATTAAAAATCATAATAATGAAAATATAGGTCGAACTCCGGATAAATAGCTTTTGTTAGATAATACGATGTTTTATATTGTTCATATGCATATTGGAAACTTGTCTTATCTATTTATAACCTATTTAATGCATTTTGTAATCTCTTTTGTGAAATAATTGTAAAGGGGAAAATCTATTACTGTACAGTATATTATTGATCGCATGTTTCTGAAACAGGTGTGAGAAATATAATTTACTTTTTTCTGTTCTTATTTTTTTATTAATACACGATTGATATATGTCTATCGAGTCGTATAATGCGGTTCTTTAAAGTTTATAAATTTTTAAACCCAATTTTATTGAAGGAATTCGATCTCATTCGAAAGGGAAAAAAAATAAAAAATTTTTTTGTTAAGTTAAAGTGACAAATTGAATATAAAAGTAAAGCTTACGTCCCTTCTGTAATGGAAAAAAAAATTATTTTTTAGTTTATTTTAAAACAAAATAGATTAAAAATAATGGTTGCTTTAAGTTAAGAAAATGTCCAGATTTTTAACAGATCTAGAAAAATGAATGACGAAGAGTTACGTCCTTTCCTCTCCAATAAATCATTATTTTTACTTTGCATTTATCATTTTTTTTGCTGAATTTTTATTTAAAAAAAGAATTATGAAGCGGAAAAAAATATCGAGAACATTTTTAATTGTTCGATTTAAAAAAAAAATAGTAATAATAATGTTCAAATTTTAACTGTAATCCATTATTCGCAAAAGTTTCATTAATTAATCACGTAACGTATTTAATCTTCTATTATTCTATTAATTTTTATATTTGAAATTAAATTAAGAAAAAAGTTAAATGGGATTAAAATATAAACTTGGTAAAGAGCTTAAAATGCTTTTAATCGTAAGGTACGAGGTGTTCGAGGGATATTAAAATTCATACTATGTATATGATTTTATTATTCAGTGACATTTCTGGATGCAACGACGATTTGAGAATAATTTAGATCCAATGCCAACTAGATTTGAGTTTGCATTGAAACACAGTCGTAGATCGACCTTATCAGAAGCCAGAAAAGGAACTAATTATTATATTAAATTGATCTAATCTAAAGAAGGACGAGAGGCCCAGTGCGGTGATTGGTATAGCCTTAAACTATCCCTGACTGGATTCATAAGCGAATTATGTTTTTTTTTTTTAATGTCATTGCTGGATGCGTGATAAATAATGCCAATTACTTAAAAATACGTGGATGAATGTTCACTAATGATTTACTGTTCACGACTTTATAAATACGTAACGCTTGAATGCGTTTTGCTTTATCTGTATACAGATGTATGTGGATTTTATTATGTGGATCTCATTTAAGTTCATTTAATATTAATTAATCTTTTGTTTAAAAATTTTTTAACCAGTATAAAGAGCGCTATATGTTAATATTGTCGTTAATCATCGTGAATTAAAATAAAAATCTCACGCACTTTTAAGTCAGTTTTGATGTATAACTCTTATATTAGGATGACTTAGAAGAATATAAGAGAACATTTCGCAAAATCCAGAATAGTATGGGCCCACTGGAAGAAATCAAATCGATAGCAAAAGTAAGTCCAATAAAAAATGATCTGGGTTGAGAATGACATTCACCTTTCACCAAAATGAATGAATTTTTTTCTCTTTCTTTTTTTTTTCTTATTCTAATCCGTGCGAAATCAATCATGTACATATTTTCTTTTAAAAATTTTCTCTTTTATCAATTTTATTATTAAATAATAATTAGTAAATAATTTAAAGAGTTATTCGAATTAGTTATAGGCCTACGTATAAAATATTTTTTCAATTAAATAAAACGCGCTTTATAAAAGAAAGACGTCGAAAAATTATATTTATATATTTCGCCAAATTAAATTCAGTAATCAGAAAAATATAAAATAAAATAATAATAATAAAATAATTTTCAAAGTTAAAATGTAATAACGTCATTCGGTAAATTATAAAAAATCTAGTCTCAACATCTGATCTAATATATCTCATCTTTGAATCGCTAGCATTTTCCTCTCAATTCGAAACGTTGCTAAGCAACTGGTGCAACAAGTGAGACTTGCAATAGATATCAATACGATACTTCCCTAGGGTATGGCTACACGTTAACAAGCTTTCACTTTGCCACTCAGTCATTTCATTTTCCATCCCCTCCTTGCATCTGCCACCCCAACTCGACATGTGGGAAGGGACGGCACGGTTACCATGGAAACGAAGGCCGTCTCCTTGGCGCCAATCCATTACTAGCGATGATACGGGGAATAACCTGGAGAACCTGGAGATGGGATGGCTCAGCATTGCAACATCTCCTCGGATTTTGAATTTCATTTTCTCTAAGCAGGACCGTGACATCGTCATCAGTCCGAGAAAAACTGCGCAAGCGTTAAATTTTCTTGAATACCACTCGTAATTTTTCTTCACTCTTTTTTTTTATATAAGGTCCGAATTCGAATTATTTATCGTTTAAAAATCGGCATGAAATCCAGGTGAATTTTTTAAAAACTTCTTTAAAATTCTGTCGATTTTTTTTGCGTATGAACGCATTTTAATTTAGCGAAGTGCTCCGTAACTGTTAAGAGAAGTGCGTTTAAAAAAATGAAGTGTGTATGTAATTTATAAACGTATATACGGTATACATATTTATATATATATATAAATATATCGATTGTTAACGTATCTAGCGAATCTAAAACGGCAGTTGTCGTTTCTTTTTTCCGCTAATTTAGATCCTAATGAAGAAATGCATCCCGCACTGCGGCAAATTTGTCGTCATAGTAACACTACCCGTCACCTCATAAGCGCGTAGGGATGTGTGGCGTCGTTGCCCAATATCGTGACGTATTAAGTTTCTAGTCCGAAACTTGAATTTTTAAAAATCGTTCTCTCCCCTTATCTACTCCGGGGGGTAAAGTTGGATGTTTTTTCTCACACTTTTCCTCCAGACGCTTTCTGTGACAAACATTGGAAAAGAGACAGGTGGGACAATTCGGTTCCTATAGACATAGCCCCGAGTTATTTACATTGGCTATCGGACACGTGACTTCCTGTCTCCCACGGAAAAGGCTGAGGGAACGAGGTAGGGGTCATCGAATCTCCGCTGGCCCCTCTACAGGGATCGGCATCGTAATCGGGAACTTTTAACAGAAAACAGAAACGGAGGGAATTGTAAAGAACTGCTAACCGATTTTTAAGTCACTCCGCTTCCTACAAAAGATACAATATGAGTAAAAAGCACAGACATTGTATAAGCATTAGAAACTGTTGAATCGTTCGTATACAAAAAAGAAATGCGTGAATTGTTTCTCGATTAAATAAAAATAAATCGAGTTTAAAAAAAATTCGTAATTTTTTTAATGTTTCAGAACCGATAGTGCGTTGTTAGCGGAAACTTTGTTTAAAATAAGCGCCGCAAATTTTATTCTCCGATCGATAGATGGCGTTACAATGCTGGTTCGTGGATCCTTTATACAACCCTTAATTTAACTATTCTTTATTTTAAAATCTTGCAAAAAGAAATATCGATAGGTGCATCACTCACTAAAATATTATCGATTTTCATCTAATTTTATTAATCTTTATACCGTGGAGATTATTAATAATGAGTTTACTGATTTAAAACGTAGAATTTTAATGTGGCTTAAGACTGAGTTTCAAAAATCGCCATTTTTTTAAGGCAAATGTCGTTAGAAAAGATTTCTAATCAATTAGAACTAGAGTATTTTCGCAAATTGTTTGTGGGAGGGACGTAATGCATACGACAAACAGTAAGATTGAATGTTATATTTTCTCTTCTACGTCTTTAAAATAAATACGATAAAGAACATCTTTCGAAAAACTCATTTCGTAGTTTCTGTTTCCTCTTGTCAAAGTCAGTAATACAAATTTGCGAAACGAGATTAAATCAGAAATTCAATACATTAATGACATATTTTTTTATTTTTTTCGTACGCTAATTGAGTAGTTCTGCTATATTCAGTAAGTATTCTTTGAATGCACGATGATAAAATAATCTTTTGCACCGGAAAACATAGAGAAATATATATATTGTAAAAGTAATTTATATTAAAGTTTAAGCAATGTTTTTATTTTTCAAAATATATCTATAATGAAAATTTCTTGTATTAGTTTTATTCAGTATACGTGAGCTCTTAAGATTTTGAAAATTTGTTTTTGTAAGAAGAAAAAAACTTTCCTTTTCTTCCTTTACTACTCACTATATTAGACGTAAAATCATTTCAGTACAAGAAGAATCTCATGAATGAACTGGATCTGTAAAATAAACATTTCCATTTATGTACTTTCGAGGTTAGCGTAACTTCAAAATGGGAATCCTGAAAACTATGAAACCGAATAACAAAACTTCCCGTAATCGAGACTTTTGCTCGCTGCATTATTTGATAATTTGACCCAAAATATTAAATAATATCAATACTGTATAAGCAAAAAAAAGATAGTCATAATTATAGAAGTGGTTGAGGAATGCGTCAAAAAAATTTTTTAGTTAAATATTCTTTTTTTTTTTTTTTTTTCGTTCTTGAAACTGAATTTTCCTGCGTGTCAGGAAAAATGACAAAATAAAAGACATTTATCCCGTCATTACGACATAAGATGGTGGAGATGGGAAGACAGATCGTGCAGTGATCTATCTTCCCAAGATGTTTCGAAGCTAAGTGGTTTACAAATTATCATCAAATCGCTAAATGATTTAATCACATAGCAATTATGAAATAATTAATATCCTAGATCTTATCGACTTCTTCATTCAAATTTAACTGATAAGATCGTAAGACATTGATCTTGCCAGCACTGAAACTGTAATCTCATAAATTTTAATTCTTCTTAATTTTAAAATTATTTTTATACTTTAAAAATTAAAAAAAAAAAGATATTTATTTATTATTTTTATTCAAATTTTCTCAACAAATATTTTTAGAATTTCTAGAAAATTTTTAAAGATATTACTTTAAGGATTAATTTCTGCATATTATTTTCGTTTAAAATAAATAATTTTGAAAGAAATTAGAGTAATAAAATATTTTTTATTTTTATAAAACAAGAGTTTCATTTTTTCTTTTATCTCTTTCTCGAATACTGAAACTTAATGTTATTTATAGGAAATTTTCCACGGCCTTCTAAGTTTGATATATTAATCTAAGGTTACGTGACATTTATCTGGACTTAAGTTCTCATCCTTTCTGACAAACATTTTAAGCACTAAATTCGATGATTTATGAACTTATTAGAGAATTAAACGTTTCTCAAACAAAAAAAGAGAGAGAAAAGTTTATAATCAGAAATTATTATTGATAGAAAGTATAATCGATAACAAAAATTATTATTTAGTATTGATTCGCATCTATTCGATTATATAAAATTAATCGATCGAACGATCGCATATTTAATGACTAAATTTCCAAACATTTAAATAACCTCTAAGAATTAATACAAAAATGATTTTCTCTTTAATTTTTAAAGGAAAAAAAGTATATATATATATATATTTTTTTTTTTCCTTATCTATATGATATGTATATATATCATAAAGATATAGATAAAAATTAAGTGTGATCGTTACGTAACCTTAAAATTATATATTAACATTTATTTTATATTATCCTTCATGAATTATAGATGACACGTGTAAAAGTTATCATGGGAAAAAAATCAAGAGAAAATATTTAATAAAATTTATTGAATGATGTTATCAAAGGAGACAGATAAAGTAATTTTCTTTCTTTCTTTTTTAATTATTAGAAAGCACATTAAGCTCTTTAGTAAATGTGTTTAATATGGAAAATATTCAAATTTTATTTTATAATTTTTCATTTTTTTTCTAAAACGTCTATTTTTGAGTAAAAATAAATATATATTTTGGGTTACGCATAGTGTCATATATTTTATATATATATATATTTTATCTATGGCTGGTTCTGATAGAAATGACAATTTTTATCGCACTCGAGAGATGGGATTCCTCTTCAATAGATGGAGTAAATGCAAACCGACTTCAATCCCGAGAAGAAAACCGTCCTTCTACAAAACTCAACAGTTGCTATGAGGTCACAGCTGCCTAGTTGTCATGGAGACTGGTTAGCGAGAGACCAACCGAAAACGAATACAGAGGGGAAAAAAAAGAAAAAAAGAAGAAAAAAGGGGGAAATAACAAGAGAGTATCGGTCGCCTTTGCACTCATCTGACTTCAGTTGTCCACTTGCTAAAAGTATTGTCTTCGGAGCAAAGAATATTGCCGACAGTTTCTCTTCCATTCATTTCATTTATAAAAATTCAAAATAAATTAAAAAAAATAAGAAAAAACTATCATCATTCTATTTTTCTCTTTCTGTTTACTTATTACACAGTATAATAAAACGAGAAAATATTTATTTAGAAATTTAATCGATGCAGTAAACTTTTTTCCACTATAAATCTTTACAAATATATTTTTTTATTTTGCACTATTATATATATTATATCAAAAGATATTCATGCAGAAATAAGAAAATTAAAATTAAAAAATAAAAAATAATAATAATACACTTGCTGAAACATATTCATCCATATTGAATTTTTTTATTATTATTATTTTTTCGCCAGATAACATTTAGTAATATTTTGTAATCAAATAAAATATGAAATCATTTTTAAATATATAAATAAAAGTAATTTATTTACTTTGGTTTCTGTTTAATCTATCATTTTTTTATGATTTGTATGCTGTATTATATATTAATTGTATCGTAAATTTTATGCTAAAAAAGATCGTGTTAATGATATTTATCAGTTTTTTAAATTTATTTTTAGATGGACATTTTAAAATTCTTCAATAAATTATAAATATTGATGTTTCTTAAGTGATAAAAATTTATGCGTTATAAAAAATCTGTTGAAATTTTAATTCTGCGATGTAAACTACCAGTACATATTTATTATATATAACAAGTCAGACATGCGAACTGACCTTTCAATTAAGAGCCAGGATCGACTCCCGTAAATTCCTATATCTCTCGGAAATCATTAGATATTTGATAGGTATTTCATCGAAATACAGCACGTTAGGAATTTTAAAAACTGTAATGCTAAGAAATATACCGATTTGTATATCTGAATATCACAATGCAATTCAGAAAAAGTAACAATACCGTATTTTTTTTGTCGTATATAGGTCACATAGTGCATAGCCTATATGTTAAATATGACCATAGAAGCCTGGTTTAGATACAAATTCGCAGAATATATGAGATTATATTTATATATATTTCTTCTATAAATATATAAATTATTATATACATCAAATATATTTTAAATAATTTCCAGTCCTTAAAAAATGGAATTTTTTAAAAAATTCAATGGAAAGAAAGAAATATTAAATTATATTTATTTTTTTTAAAAGATATTTTTAATTTTCTAAAAAATTAAAATATTTTAAGATAAATAAAATTGATCCACTGTATTATAATATATTACATTTCAGATCTGTCATGGAAAATATCTTGTCAAAGTAGAAAAAGTTTAGACAAACTTATAAAAAACATTTCTAATATATTGTATAAAATATTGTACAGTTGCATTTCTTTTCTTTCATGTTAAAGTTACATTTTCTGTTCTCTTATATATAGTACTGTATATATATATATATATTTTTTTTCTTTGTTTCTAGAGAATTTCATATTCTCTACATTATTTAGTTGATGAAGAGCAAACCGTACTATTAGTAATCATCTTCAAATCTATTATTTTTTTTCTTTTTTTCTTTTCCAGAACCATATCCAGTGAGATTTAGTGAAGAAATCCGATTCGAATAAAATTATCTATCTAATTAAATTAGAATTTTCTTTATTATTTTTTTAAATAAAGAAATAATAAACTGTAAAACTTTACATCGCAATTTTTGTGAACAATTTCTATGGACGTTCTTTGCCACGGCATACAGTAGTAATGTATTTCTGTATGTGAACGAACGTCTGTCCACAAATCCGCTGCAATCGAACTAAATTTGATATTGGACACCTTTAATAAAATTCATTGATACACTACTTTGGCTAAACTGATATAATATCAACAAAAGAAGCGAATATCTTATATTTTTGCTTCATATATTTATTGAAAATCTTGTTATATATAGTTATAAATTTTATTTTATCAAGAATTATTACTTTTTTTTTTGTTGTATTATTTATTTTAGATCATTTTTTTTTTCCTCGATTTACATTAGCAATAAGTTATCGTAACAATACTGCAAAATACCTACTACTTTATTTATATTTATAAAACTATCTACAAAGATTTTATGCGCATTTATTTGGCTTTTTTTATATACTTTTAATAAGTTTTGATGCAATACAGATTATTAAAAAATAAATAATAATAATAATTTTGGAATATTATGGAATCGGCGGATTTAAGAAGTAAAATTCCGATTTAAAATTTTTAATGGTTACACGCTGTTACTTGATCTGTGATCGCTGAGAAAGTTATAAAATTTTGTAGAAATGTTTCTTTATTTAGGAAAATAAAAAAATAAAAATAAAAACTCAACGAAGAAGAAAAAAATATCGATTTATGTCTAATATAATAAAAAAGAAAAAAGACCTCCGACTCGAAACGCTTTTTTAGACTTTTAGGTCTTCCTTAGCGACCTTGATTACCTTAATAATTTGAGTTAAAAACTCACTTAAAAAATCAATTCAGACATTAAAATAACATCAACTTGATTCTTTAAAGGTATTTTAAGTAATCGGAGAATCAATTTAGTTTTCTAATGAAATTAAATACCGTATTAAATCATCGTATGTCAATTATCCCCCTTTTTTTTAATTAACGAATTCATTTTTTTAAAGCTCTGAAAAATATTTACGTATTAACGCAAATTCTACAACTTAACTCTTTTGTTCTACAATTTAGATAGTTTTTATCGTTATTGAAGATAAAAATCCAAAAAAAAAAAAAAAAAATCGGTTCAAAAAATTGTGGTTACAGGAAAAAAAATTGATGCTGTGCTTATTAATTTTTCAAAAAAGGAAAATGCTGCTACTTTATCTTTAACGGCTATTCCAGTAGATAATATTTAGACAAAATATAATATTTTATTACTTTCATTATTTATTTATTTACGAACTTAAGTGTATATATATATATATTATGTTTGATTTCTCTCATTCCTATCCGTTTTATGGAAATTCGAATAAGCTATTTTTCTAGTATTAAAGTTTTCTTTTGATTTTTTTTTTCTTTCTAAACGATTTCATAATAATTCATTGATTTATTATCGAAAATTAAATAAGTGTTTGCTGTCGATAAGCATCGATAAATGAAATCATCATTAAATAATTATAAAAATAATTTTTCCTCGTTAGAAAATTGATAAAATACCGAGTTCACTTCTCGGAATTAATTTCTCGAACTTCCGCGGAATTTTTTTAAATTTTTTTTTTTTTTTTGTATATGTATATGTGTGTGTGTGGTAATTTTTGACCTCTGAAATTTCCTTCTCTTCTCTTAAACTTCTTGTCTCTTCTTCTACTGAAGTTTAAGCTATTATTTATAGAAGCTTGAATGTGTGTGGTCTACGAACTTAAACGATTTTTCAAATTATTTTAGGAAAAACGAAAGGAAGAAAAAAAATCAAAGATAATCGTTTAAAAATCGATAAATTATCGATTCCGTTAGATCTTATTACGTAAGTCTGATGTAATGACAACTTAGAGAAATGCGTGTTCCTGATTTATTTAGGAAGAAGATAGCATATTTATTCTTTTTTTCCTCGTTTTGACAAGGATTAAATATTAATATTAAATTTACAAGGATGTTTTCTATATTTTAGCAAAGTTGTATTTGTAATTCGTCAGTTCCTCTTAACGAGAAAGACTCATTGCTTTGCTAACTAGATGATTTGCATTTTCGTTGGTGCATCTTTTTCCAACGTCATTCAGTCATGGTCAATGACGTCATACCGCACATTTAATCATTCTTTTTAAGAAATTAATAAGCTATGGAGGAGAAAAAATAATAATAATACGAGCCTTCTGTATTTTGTCTTGTGTCGAATGAACTTTAAACTTAAACAGCTGCACCAGAAATAGTGAAGACATGTTACATAGTTGGAGTTTTGCCAGTTTTGTTCGATTTTTTTTAAAAACACTCTATGACGTTTTATTCAATTACAGTTACTATAATTTCTTAATAGCGTAAAATTTTTAAAATTAAAAAAAATAAAAAATAAATAAATAAATCTCGTTTTAATTTGAACAGAGTTAAACGATCTAGGCCTGATTGCCACATGTTTTCTACGGTAACAATGTGATGATAAGACTCCAAAATTCGGGTATTGCACTGCGATTACCAAGGACCTAAGGCATAACATTTAAATTTATTGCGAAAAAAAATAGCAAAATTTATGAAAAAATAATTTAAAATTAACGGAAAATTTATGCGTGAATTATTCTTCATAAAAGGAATATGCTGTAGTTATTTATTTTTGTAATAATTACTGAACATGTTTTATCATTCAGTTAATGATGTTTTAAAACGTTATTAGAACAATATACAGTACTAGTCTACAACTTTTCAGCATATCATCAAAAATAATCTCATGATATGCATTTAAGGCCAGAAACTCGATACTTATCAAAATGGCTAAATAATCGAATATATTTTCGAATTTATTCGATTACATAATTTATATAATTCATGTAAAAGTAAAAATCGATTTTTTTTTATTGTTATTACGCATGAAGCGCTTTATTTATTTTTCATTTTGGAGATGCTCGCTTGTGATGAATAGCAACAAACTACAAAGTGATTATAAGATTATAATCAGTAATCCGGGAATAAAATTGAAAGTGTTTAATTTTTAAAGTACTGTACTTTTACTTTTTTGCGTAGTTAACTTTCATTTTGAACTATTTGTGACTTTTTTGAGAACGTTCCAAACGTTCGGTTTTAAACGTTGGTCAACATCTTTACTGTTCGGAGAAGGTAAACGGATGCGTTCTTTGTTTAGTGCTTTAAATTGTTAAATATTGATTAGTCGACTTATTTTTAAACTTTTATCTGTAGTTAAAAACATTTGTTACGTTTGAAATTTCAAATTAACAATTAAGATAAAACTTCTTTTTTTAATTAAACTCTCGTTTTTATCTTTTATTTTTTTAAAGAATTTTTTTTATAGATTTGTATAAAAATTAAATTATTTTTTTCATTTATTGCTATTTTTTTCATGATGGAAAAAAATTTAATATTTAAAATTCAATTTTATGTTAATCTTTTTTTTTTTCTTTCTTTAAAATGATATCTAAATAGTTTCCATTGTTTATCTTTAATAATTTTTTTTTATAACATCGGGAAAAAGTACGGTGCATTTTATAAAAACAGCAAAAACAGAAATAAACATTAATAAATTATAAATTTTTAAAGAAAAAAAATGCCAAATAAAAATATTATTATTAATATTATTAAATATTACCACAATATAAAATTTTTAACATTTTTTTATAGGCTATGTTTAATATTATATGATTTTTTTTTTTGGTAGATATTAGTCATATATAAAAATATATATTGAATATATATAAAATTTAATTAAGAAAAATTGCAAATAACAAATTTTATAATTGTAATTTAGTCAAGATGATGTTTTCTATTTTTTATTTCTTATTTTTTTGCTTTTTAAGAAAGTCGAAACTGTTAACTAAATTAATAATAGGACTTCTCTTTGAAGTAAGAAGACGTTATTTCTATAATTAATATACTTAAGTGATTAAAAATACTATATATAGATTTATAAATGAATGGAAACATAAACTGTGCATAAATTGATAAACATTTATATAATAACAATTTAAAATATTAAGTTGTTCTCATAGACATAAAATTAACTTGACTAGAGATTACTTGCAACGTTTTTCACTCAGAACTATATAGAAAAAAAAACGTACTGATCTGCAACAATCTTATGTATATAATTCATTCTTGCACTTACAGTAACCATGCATGCAAACGTGAATGATTATATTCCGATAAACTGTTATATGCCAACACCTCATGCAATTTTTAAACTATTTGCAAATCATTTCCATGTGAGCGCTAGATTATACTTCTCAGTTTCGAATAAATAAATAAATAAATTTTTAGCTTATTATCTACTATATCTTGACTAACCCGGAAGTAAAGTTGTTTCACTGTTTTCGATGAAAAATATAAAAATTTGTTTCGTATACAGATACCATAAAAATCCTTCAATAACAAGACCGATAAATGTGACATTGTAGATATTTTTAATTAAAAGTTCAAAATTTATTTCGATGCTATTGATATACATATATATACTGTATATTCATAGGTATTATAAAAATATAAATTTAATGTTCCTTCAAGTATAATATTAAACTTTTTAGGCTATTTTAAAAAATGTTGTAGGGCCTTCAATCTAGTTCAACCAGTCCCAAAGGCAATTTAGGAACTCGTTAGTCACCGTTTCTGTTTTTAATTATAATACCTGCTATTAACGTGTCCTTCGCTCATTAAAACTTTCCAGAACGATCTTTAAAATTTGCCTTAATAATAATATATATACATATATTTTAACAAAGATTAAAATCTGGTTTTCATATATAAAAAAACAAAACTTTATATCGTTCTTATATTTGCTCTTAAACAATTCATAATAAAAATCATTCTAAACCGAAAAAACTCGGCATTTGTGAAATAATAGATCTTCATATAAAGTAGATTACGACACATAAATCTTAAATCCGTTTGGAAATCATAATTTATTATCGTCGAATGGCGAAACCATTTTAAAAATCTGGGGTCTGATCTTTTTTTTTGCTTTCTTATATATATATATATAGTCGATAGATTTATGGTTTCTAGAATTGACGTCACGTCTTTTCTTAAATGACGTAAATTTCGAAGGTTAAAAAGGATTAAAAGCTATACATTTCTATTTTCCGAGTATCGATTTTCATTGAAATATGCTAATAATTTTTTTTTAAGAACTAGAGGTTCTGTACAATCTTAAAATGTTTGCGAACTAACAAGTTCCCATTCACGTTGTTAATAAAGTATGACAATCATGTGATGCATTTATTTTTGATTATGGTTTTGGGTATTTTAAGAGTATCAATTTTCTAGAAAACTCCGGAAATGTAACCGCAAAGTACGATTTTAATGTCGAAACATATACAGTATATAATAATCTTCTCAAAAATGACTACGCTTAAAACAAGAACATTTAAATACATTTTAAAAATCTAAAGATATTAAGTAATATTAACGCTCAAGCTTGATAATTAATTAAATAATTAATCAAGAATTAAAAATTTTCTATTGAAAATTCATTGAAATAAAGACTTAGTTTTAATTAGAAGTAAAACAAGATAATTTATTCTTTCTTTATACAAGTAATCTCTTTCCATTATGACAAAGTAATTTGCCGAAATTATCCAATTAGTTCTCAAAAACGCTTGTAATTAGATTGTAAATGCTGTAATTTGATGATTTAGCGATAAGATAGATTGGAGAAAAGAGAACAGGGCTAGGTTAGCATTGTATAAAATGATGATAGAGAAAAATTTGAAGGAGGAAGAATAAAGAAAAAAATAATAATAATCTAACAATATTAATCATCTTTAGATAATTTTTATTGATATTTTTTCCATTTCATCTACAGAATAATTATTACTTTTTTTTAAATTTTCGGAATAATTGATGTGCACTTGATGAAAACAAAAACCTCGTCAGTAAAGCGTATATGCCTACCTACTTGTACGAATATTCTCTGGTTTCGTTGTAAGTTTTTTTTTGTTTTTTTTTTTTTGAAGTTGACAACGACAAAAAGCAATTATTTTTTTAATCAATCAATTCTACCTGTACGCTCACTCTCTCAAACCACTCGTTTCTCCTTAAATTCACGGTAAGACATTAATACTTCTTGCTTTCATAACCACTGCTTCTGTATCGCTCGTCTTCTATAACAACATCAAAAAAAAGATTCATTTTTTTCCTGCCTTTTTATTTTTTTAAATATTTTCAGAATATTTTATATCGATTACATGCGTTTTTTAATATATTTATCACACTAAATAATATTATACAATTAAAAAAAACTACATTACTTGCATTATGCTTATACAGTACTAATATATGAGAGTTTATGATGATGACGATGATATAAAAATTAATTTTTTAAAATTTGCTTTCGCAATTTAACGAACGACCTAATTTTTATAATGATAAAGAAAACTTTAAAATTCAGGCCAAAATCCCAAAATAGATATATATAAAATATATATACATATATATATTTTATATTTTGTAATATTTTATATCTTTCTTTAGTAAGCAACTTTTTTTTTTTTTTGTATTTTTATAGGCATGCAAATTTATCTTCGCAACTTTTCTCTTCTTTTTCTCTCTCA
Source organism: Androctonus mauritanicus (assembly GCA_011317285.2). Lineage (NCBI taxonomy): Eukaryota > Metazoa > Arthropoda > Arachnida > Scorpiones > Buthidae > Androctonus > Androctonus mauritanicus. The sequence goes on along the minus strand of WUQG02429996.1, from coordinate 2,814 downwards.
TTTTTTATTTTTTTCCCCCTCTGTCTGACTGAATAATTAATTAAAGCTCATACGTTAACTAGATTGACAAAATTAGTAGCGATATAAAGGCGTACATAAACGTTGATCCCGGAGAGAGATTTGTCAGGATCGCTATCATTTTCGTTTTAAATTAGCTAAAGTTTAATTTAAATTAAATTGCTTTAATTTATGAGCTTATAATTATTCGAAATATCTTAAGTTAATTACAAACGTTTAATTCTTTACAGAAAATAAAAATAATGCAATCATCCGCAAAATAACAGAAAACGAGAGATAAAATGCTAAAGCAACTACAAAGTTTTAAATGTAAATCGATCTTTTATAAATCGATTAGGTTGTTAAAACGATTAATTTAATATTTCTCTTTTTTGAAGAATTAATAATTAGGAAGGATTATAAATTTATTAATTTTACAAAAATATTATTTCAGTTTATGTAATTATCTCAGAACTTTTGGATTTAATCTGCTTCGTGATTTTTCCCATTAACTCGTTCATATCACAAACTGGAGCAATGGAAGTTATTCAATTATTCAATGCGTTATTATAAACCTGGACTTGTAGTTAATTGTAAAGTTTCTAGTTTGATGTATAGATCTATATACTTTGATCATAACTGATAAAAACGGATCTATAAGATCTATTCTACATAAAGAATTGAGTCGCCATCCTCGTATACTCAATATAAGGACTTCCCTAGCTGAGCGATAAGTTTCCCATGTGATCCATATGTTATTAAGAACAGTAACCCATTCAGCTGTTTAAATTGATGTCAAACATGAGCTTTTTTTATCTATGCAAAACTCATAAAATTGAAAAATCAGAAATAAAATTTGTAAAGCTGTATATTTGACACGGTAGTCTATATTAACATATGGAGAATGAATAGATAATAACTCACAACACCAGCTACAATCTGTAGAATTTATATTATTTCATATGAATTAATTGAAATCCTAATTGTGTTTCTGTTTTTTCAATTAAGATATATTTTCCTGAAATTATTTTTAATAAAGATCTAAATTAATTTTCTATTTTAAGCGTAAGAAATTATATAGACTAATAGATTCTTTGTACTTGATATGAGTGATATATTCATGTTTTTTTGTTCTATTGCTTATAACGATCATGACATATTTCTTTATATAGTGAAAGTGTAGTTATATAGTTCTTTATATAGTGATAGTATATTGTAATATATACAGATATGAAGGAAGTAATTATTTTATTATTTTCGTTTTCTAGGGAAAATACGTTTCTTATAATCACTACGAAGTCTATCTAAAGTAGTATATCTGCAATAACTTTTAAGCTAATAAATAAAAATAGATTTTTATGAAATTATAGAGAAATATTTCGACATTAAAAGGTCTATACACGCAACTTTTAGCTTCGTAGTTTCGATCATTTAAAACAGGCCTGGCCAACCCAAATGGTTTCACGGGCCACTTTGATGACGCGTAACGTTACACCGGGCCGCACTTTAAGTAAACATGCTTTTAAAAAATGTAATATAAATATAAAATGAATAAAACTTTATTGTTATACTATGACTCAATATAATTAACTCTCGAGTCTTAATTAATGAGATTTTTGTTTCTTTCACTTAATTTCTGTAAATCTATATTTATGTGTGATGTTGCACATCTTAGCTGGTTTTTTAAATTGGCATCAGTTAATGAAGCACGTGAAGAACTCTCTGTAAATTTCATCTTTGAAAAAATGTTTCACAAACATATGGGATCCAAAAGCATTTACAACTCATTGTGCAAAATAATTTGCATTTTTTTATATTATCTGAAAACAAATATAGAATTGGAGTTCATAGTCGCACTTGCAAATTATAACAATGACACATACAAATTTTCATATATTTAATATTTTTTTTGTATACATACAACGAGATACAAAAGTTTCAATAGAGATATAATATCGTCCAGCGGGCCGCACAATTTAACATGGCGGGCCGCGTATTGGCCTGGCCTGCTTTAGTCTGTTAACAAATTATATTGCTGTTTAAATTTTGAATGATTCTTCATATATACTGCATAAGTTATTTAGATGCAGTACAGTGCTAATTATGTCACTTTTAGAACCAGTCTGTTCTGATATGAAAAAAAAAATTTTTTTAACAGTTTTATAACAGTTTTAACAGTTTAGTTGATAAACAAAAGGTTTTGTTTAATGCAAAAAAAATTGTGTGTCTATGAAGTAATTATCATGGATATTTTATGATATTGAACTACTTTAATCCAACAACATTGGAATTTGTCAAGAGCATTTTAATATCATGTCATAATTTGAAATTAAAAACAAAAATTTTGAAATTTCTGATTTTATTTTATTGTGAATTATGATATGTGGACTAAGTAAAATGATGGTAATCTTGATTGATATATAATATAATAAATTGCAAACAAAATTAGACTATTCATAATTTTTGATTTATTGTGAATAATAGTTGTGTTCATCACATTTACTTTATATAGAATATAGATAATTCTCACCTTTATCCACTAACTCATTCCCAAAGCAATCTTCATTAAGTAAGAACTCATAAACCAAGAATGTATTTCCCATAGATATAATGTTAATCAAATGCATGCAAGTTCTGTATATGTAGAAATTGATCTGATATCCTCACTGGACGTTTTACGTCAACGTAGGACTCAATGTGTATTAGTAACGAAATAGAAGTAGCATTTGTGTTTAGTGTCTTAATATTTTGGCTATTTTATATAATTTTAGGTTATTTTTTAATTATCCGTCTAATTAGTGTTACCATAGTTACGAA
>WUQG02429985.1:0-14426 GCA_011317285.2 Androctonus mauritanicus | reverse complement strand
GTTTTGGAAAAGTGTCAGCAACTGGGAACCTAGTATGCAGCCACCTTGCTCGTGTTTAATATATTATGCAACATGTTGTAGATTGTATCATAGCTTAATAACTCAATTTTGTTCATCATAATATCTTCGTCTACTATCATGCTTCTAACTCTGATTAAATAAAATCTGTCAAAACAGAAAAATTCATGCATATTAATAAAACAGTAACCTATTATTGTTTACAATTACAGATTTGTGCAATATATTTTGTTTGGTGATATTTTCTGCAAATTAAAAATGGATTATTTTGAAATAATGCTTTATTTATTTCCTATTCTCTTTGGTGTAGGATAAACTTTTGTTAAATCATTTGTTTTCATTTTATTCAAAAACTGCAAATGTTTTATAGGATATGTAAACTTTTGAGGACAATTGTATGGTAGGCTTGCACTCATGCTCATTTACATAAAGCTATCAGATAATTTCTATTTCCTATTCACAGAATAGGACCAACAAACAAATCATTCATCTTTACAATTATAATATTTAACATTATAAATATAATGTTTACAATTCCATTGAAAAGAGAGAATTTTTTAACTCTATTACAAGATCCCAATTTGGCAATGATAGTATTCAGATTGGGTGATGTCATGACATGCACTTTTGAAGATGAAATAATTTTTTCTTACTGCCATTTTTGAAAGATTGAATTGGGAGTGTAAGTATTTTTACCCTTAACTAAATAAATATAATAGGAAATAAATAGAAATAAAGAAAAAATTTAGGTTAGATTCTTCACAATACTATAAGATCAGATAATTTCTATTTCCTATTCACAGAATATTACCAGGTTTCTTTCTTGAAACCTGGCCAAAAAAGTTAAATTCCCTTGTAAGATGAAGACTAACTATATTCAAACTTCATAAATTTTCATTTTGTTTTATTATATGCATTTGATGAATGAAATTATGATTAACTTGTTAGAACAAGAAGCAGATGCTGCTATTGAACGTTTAAGAAGAGAACAAGAAATGAAAAGAAAACAAGATGCAATGACTTTAGAAGAAATTAAAGAGCAGGTTAGTTATAATTTTAAATTTCAAAATTTAATTAATATATTTTAAATTAATAATTATATATTAATAAGTAAAATTTTAAATAATTTATGTATAGTAAAAGAAATAACATATAGTTTGAATTGCATAGTATAATTGTTTCTATTTCCTATTTTACTGATATATTGCTTGAAATATTTTAATAACAGTTTTGTTAACTCAGTTATCTCATGACCAGTATTGATTTGTTACTAGTACATAAATTTCATTTTTAGTCTTGTATAATCATCATCATCATGTCAAATAGATTCTTTCTGAAATTTATAACATTTCTACTGTATTTATGACTAGTTTTTGAGTTACCTTATGACATGATAATTATATATATATACTTGTACATTAGTCCTTTTAATTACTTTAACATATTTACCAAATCAGTTTAACCATATTGCTAGTTCTATATATATATATAATTTCATATTGATTAATGATTAATCTGTACTTGTTTTATTAATATATTTTACTTTTATGCTTAAGTCAGGTGAATAATATAAATTTATAATTTTTGTTAAATAATAATATTGTTAATCAAGGTTTTACTATATTTAATAATTCTTGCTTATTTTTCTTTAGTTGTGTATTAAGTAGTCATTTCAGTTTCTTTACGTACTTCTGTCTGAGTTTTGTTTTGATATGCTGTAGCTCGTTTTCTATGGCGGCCTTTTTTGCTTGTATCTGAGCTGCGCCGATGTTATAATTATCTGGATCTAGCTGTTTCTTTCTTTCTGATAGTTGGAAAATCCTTCTTGCGTTCGTTAGCACTGTTTTCAGGTATATTCTCCTCGTGTTTTCTACGATTCTCTTTGAATTGATGGGTAATTTAATGTTCCAGAAGGTCTTCAGGTACACTCCATTTAGCCTACATTGATTTAGAAATTCCCAGGTTTCCTCCGCTTTCTGAAGTTTAATTGACTGTGTTCGCAGATCTTTCCAAAAGGTTTCCATAAGTTTTAGCTGGCTCAGCTACTAGAACTAGTTTAATCTCTATTTTATCTCAGATACAAGCGAAAAAGAACGTCATAGAAAACGAGCTACAGCATATCAAAACGAAACTCAGACAGAAGTACATAAAGAAATTGAAATGTTTTACTATATATATATATATATAAAATATCTTTCTAATTTTGAGAGTTCTCATAGATTTTCAGAATTTTTATCATAAGATTTTAAATTATGATTGATATATTTTTATAAAATCTTAAATTTCTACGTCTGTGCATATTAATTCTAAGCAAAAGTAATTTTATTAATATTATATCATTATAATTCTATATAATTTTAAAAATATTTAATAAACTTTTTATACTTATTTGATATTAACATTAATTTAATTCAGAAAATTCAATTATTTTAAATGCTAATAAATGAATTTTTTAATTTTACTAGTTAGCTCAGCTAGAACAAAAACATTCTTGCTTGAAAGAAGAGAAACATCAGTTGTTTCTTCAGTTAAAGAAAGTGCTTCATGAAGATGATAATAGAAGAAGAGCTATGGTAAAAGAAGCCAGGTATGTCATGTGAGGAAATATATTATTTTTATTGTTTTAATTTTAAAATTCAATTATTATTAAAAATATCTATTTATATGATTTGCTAAACTGAATAAATTCTGTTTAAATAAACAAGTTTTATACAGAATTGTCAATCAAAATAATTCTATAAATAATGTGAATTTGGGATTTATGACAGTTCCAACATATTCTATACTAATGATTTTTTTCCCTATAAGAAACAATATATTAATATATATATAATTTCAAACTAATTTCTAAAATTGAAAAGAGATATAAAATTTTTTAACTTCATTTTTCAAATATTAACTTCATATTATCCAGTCTGTTTGCCATATGGAAAAATAATAGCTTCCACTTATATTTTCAAGAATTTATACCTTTATCCATTCATTTTCTTCAAACACTTGCCAACTCTATTAAAGGTCTAACCAAGCCATCATGGGCTCCTGCTATTTTGCTACATATAATATATCTTTCATGGAGATTCAATGGCATTAAATCTTCAAAAATTAATTATTATTATTGCAATTTTTAAAGGATACGATTCAACTTGTTTGGGTGTCCAGAACACAAGGGGATTGAAGGCAATGAGGTTGCAGATGGATTGACCAAAAAAGGGACTTTTTGTTCCTTTATTGGATCTAATCCTGCTTTGGCATCAGATCTGATTCATTTGGGCAGGTTATTAGAGACTGGTTGGCAGTTTAGCACTTCTCCCATTGGAGGTCTATTCCTGGACTAAGGCAAGCAAGAGCTCTTATTTTAGGTCCTTCTTTACAGAGTACTAAAGAGTTGCTTGCATTACATAAAAATGAAGCTAGGATTGTTAAAAAGCTACTTAGAAAGCATTTTCACTTAATTGGGATTGCTGATAGTCCCATTTATAGATGATGTAAAGAAGGAAATGAAATTTCACATTTTGTGTGAATGTGTGGCTTTTTAAGGTATTATCTTCTAGGATTGAATTTTCTTACACAAAGTCTTTTTACAGTACAATTGAAGAAGTTAATGTCTTTTATGAGTAATTCTGATACTGTAAAGATTTGTTCCCATTTATGCAGTAGTGATGTGATGCAGCAATGTTGTAAAATAAGATTGCTCTCATTTACATGTTAAGTTGTTGCTTTATCTAGTTACAAAATCCTTCAGCAATCATTATTTGAAACCAGAATCTCTTTCAATTGGTTATTTCATACATTTTTAACATGATACTAATACAAAAAGATAAAATTGAATTTACTCATGCAATTGCAATGCAGCAGTTACAATGTCATTTGCATTCAAACTTACTATTGAATGCTGCATCTGTAATGCATCACTGCTGCATAAATGGGAATAAGCTTTTAGGAATGCACAATAGTTCACTAGTTGGTCACAATCTATAATCTAGGAAAGTATATTTATAAAATCACCATGCCATTTGTCTGTCCATTCATTTTTTATATATCTCCATTAATAATTTTTGAACTATTGAATGGATTTTCATGAAACCTGGAAGTACTGTTAAAAGTAACTCAAGATCACATTATTTAATCCTCTAATTTTAATCATTTTAAAATAGTGTATATTGAAATATTTGAGATACTATCTTAATATATCTTGAACTATTTATTATACTTTTATGAAATTTAGCATGTTATTCAAGTCATTAATGTTGATGATATATTAATTAATTCTTTAACTGTAATCATTTAAAAATGGCAAATGTTTAAACTTTAAAGATTTTTCTTTAATTATATTTAAACTGTTCAATGGAAATTTATAAAATTTAGCAGGATAGTTAGGATAATAATGGCAAATTTGAAATAAGTTAAATTAAATGCATTTATTCATCTGTTTAAAAATGGCATATGTTCAATTTTGAGGTTTCGCTATAACAACTACGTAATTGCTAGCTTTCTGTGACATTCGTCATAAATGATATGATAATGAAGATGTTTTTGATGATGATATTTTTAATCATATCACAACAAAGAACATGTTCAGAAACTAGTCAATTAGTTCTTTTTGAACTGTTTATTGAAAATACGATATTCTATACATAAAAGAAATCTCTAAAGATTACACTACATTCAATATTTTTGGGCCGTTTTTTAATGACAATCGTTTTAATTGTGTAACAGCATCTGCCTGAGTGATATGCTTCCTTTGGTGGATTGAGGTATATCTGTGGGTGTTTATTTTTCTTTTAGTCAAGAGAAAAGGGTAGAGTTATTTATCATTGGTGATTGGGTATTCGATGAAGTTTTCCAATTATTGTTTCTTCAGACTATACAGTCTACCAATATGATGGGTTAATACCCAAAAGTATTTTATAATAAATCTTTTTGGTTCATTAAATAAGCTTATTCTTTTGTTAATTATTATATTTTTTGTACAATCGTGGAAATTAATGAACACACCTTGTAAATCAGGAATATATTGAAAGATCACTAAATATAGAAAGTATTATAATTATCAATTTTTATTATTTATGATTACATTTAAGTTTTTGTTTTTAGTAATTTTTTATATTTTTAATTTTCAGTGATGTTATATCTGGGACTCATTCTTATCCTCCTCCAGGAATGCCTGTGGGAGGACCACCTCCAATGTATATGATTGGTAAGTTCATATTGTGTGGAATTGAGAGCCGACATCTTTTCTTTATATTCTATTATATTTAGTTAAGGATAAAAGATGTGTACATGCCCAACTTAAATTTTTCAAAATGGTGGTAAAACACAAAATTGTTCTTACTTTCGAAAATGCATATAGTAACATCATCTAATCTACATAGACATCACTGTTGAGTTATGGTTTCATTATTTATTGAGTTAAAGATTAGTTCTCATTTTGATGGAATTATAAACAGAATAAATTTAATATTGAATTATTTTTGTAAAAATAATGTAAATGTCAATGATAATCTATAAGTAAAAATTTAAAACATTAAGCTTATTTAAATATCTCTTATAATGTGAGACAGTCATGTCTATCGCTTATATAAGTGTGCTATTGAGATGATGTAACTTATGAGCAATGTTATGCTTAGTACATAAGAGAAATTTTGTATATCAATCAGCAAGTATATTTGTATCTGTGTGGAGGTATTTTGTTTTAAGTTTACTTGAGATTATTTTGGTATTGAAGATTTTGTTGTAAATAACTTTATTTTGATAGATTGAATAAGTAATTGCTAATTTAATTTGTTGAATTTTGTTTGAATAAAACACTTGTTGAAATTTTCTATTGATTAATAAATTTCTTGTTTTCATTTAATTGTATATTTAGAATCCATTAATAAACTTTATTATTATTATTATTATTATTGAATTTCCAGTTTGTATTTCTTTGTAGAATTAAATTAGCTAATTTTTGTTTGTTGTTTAGTACTAATGTTTTCTTAATATTCAAAATTGAAAATTTTATTTTTTCTTGTTCAGTTCCTAAAGAAGTAGCTCAGCTGTCATTTAGTGAATCTTGGTTACAAAATTTTTCATACCATTAGATCCATATTCTGTTTGTAAAATTGGGACTTTTGCAAGTTTTAAATTATCCAAGATGAACTAAATTATATAAAATTGTTATTAATTTATTTTCTAAAAATTCAAAATTAATAATAATTATCATAATATAAATAGTCCTCAGTATATAATTACTCATAATTATGTTGGAGATGGTAAGTTGTACAAATTAGTCAATACAATTCACTGCATAAGAATCCATGTGCAAATAGTCTGATATACTAGAACCATTCATTTTTCATCTGGTTCTTTGACATTTTTGAGTTCATAAGTTTACTATTATTGTGTTTTAATGAATAATGGTATTGTAAAATTGATAGATAAAACATATTTTTGATTTATGGCCATATCAGCTTGCGATCTAATCATTAGAATGGAATCCTACTGTAATTCAAAGATTATTTAAATGGAAATTTCTGTATTGTTTTTGTAATTTTTATTATAAAGTTCTTTTCATTTAATTTGTATTGTGATAATTTTCTCCACAAAAATGAATTTAATTTTTTATTATTAGTTATTTTACAATATAGAGTAATGATGTATATACTTTTGTTTGTATTTATGAATGATAACATTTGTATCATAATAAGTCCATTTTCAGGGTACTTTTAACTTTGAGCAGTTCATTAGTCATTAATCTATTAGTTACATAACATATATATATATGGCTCATTATCAACTATATATATATATATATTGAAAATTCTAATTGATGATAGCTGTGTAGTGATTTTAAACATTTTTAAATTAAAGCAAATTTGAACTTTCCTTTAGATTTGCATGAATTTAATTTGAAGATTTCAAAAAATGTTTTTGTATATTTAAATTTCAGTAATATAAATTACAAAATATTTTAAAATTTTCAAATTTCATAAATTACAAAAGTTTTATTTATAGTATAGTTATGAAATAGTTTTGAATTTAATGAAAATCCCTCTAAAGTTTTTAGAGAGTTTATTAGCAATATTTATTATTTTTTTTCATAAAAATTTACATTAAATATTTTCAAAATTCTTAAATTATATGTTTAAATATTTTTTAATATATCAATATTTAATATAAATTATATAAATAATTAAAATATTTGAAAATAAATAAAATGATTACAATTGATATATTAGGTGGTGGACCATTAATGAATCGAACACCTGTTGTATATAAAGTTGGAGCACCTCCTCAACAGAATATGCTGCCAACAGTAATAAATATTTATTTAAAACCTTGATAGTATTATAAAATAATTAATTAATTTTATAGTTGATTTTTCTGATACAAAATTAGATTTAATATGTAAAAAAAGATTATATGTTAATAAGAAACATAAATATGAAATAGTAAAATTATAATTTTACTATTTCATATTTATGTTTCTTTTTAGTAATATGCATAATTCTGAAATATATATATAAATTAATATAGATTAAGACAGATGAATCGATATTTCAAATAATTTAAAATATTCAAATCATAATTAATATCATAAATTTCAATAGTTCAATTTGTATAATTATTATATATATAAAATGATTAAGTAAATATTTTGTTCAATAAAAAATATTAAAATTTATTTCATTTTATCTAAGACTGAAATATACTAAAAAATATAATAATTGCAATTTTTTAAAATAAATAATATTTCTAAATTAAAAATATATCATTTTAAATTATATAAAAATTCTTGATTCATTTTCATTTTATTTATATTGTATTTAAAATATACTACTGAAATATAGTCTTGTTTATATTAAAAAATTTAAATTCTATATATTGAAAAGCTTCTCCTTTTATTATAGGGAGCAATGAAAAGACCTCGAAGCCCATCTCCTCCACCACAATCTAGTGCTTATCAACCAGGTTTTAGTTACAAAACTCATGTTACAGCATATGGTCAAAGTAAATATAAATATTTTAAAATAAGATCCAATAATTATAAAATATGAGAGTTCCATTGTTACAGATATAATCTATTTCTGAGATTCATTTATAAATCAAAAAGTTTTTAACTCTGAAATGATTTTACATTAAATTCAGAGATACCAAATATACTGTATACAATATATTTATGTAATATATATAATAGCCTAGACCAGTGATTTCCGAACTTTGTGTCTGATCCTCTTTTTTCATAAAAAATTGATATGCCTCCTCATTTTCATAGCAGTCTAATTTTATAAATACTTTCTACCTTACAATTTAATACTACAAAACAATATAATATATTTTGTATAAATAAAGTTTTTATATATAAAAAATATCTATTTATTATGGAGTAATAATTTTTATAGGAATATGGATTCTAAATGCAAAACTGATCTCATATTTGCTCCATCATGTATAGTTTTTTCTCAACTTGCTTTGAAGTTTTTATGTTAGTATTCAACTGAATAAAATTAATAGTGAAAAATTATCATGAAATTTGTTTTGTGGCCAGTTCTGAATGTTTTTATTTACAAAAATAAAAAAACTTGGTTATTAACATTTTAATTTTAATCAATAGTCTTAGTAGTTCCTTTTTCTTTTACTAGCTTACTAGAAAAAGAGAACAAACTTTGTGTGGACTCTAAAGTTTGTCTTGATCTTCTTGTTTCATTCCAAAGTAGGCATGATACACTTTTATAATAAAAGATATTGTGTTTCTTTATGTTTTTTGATTACAAATTCCCCTAAATGTAACAAAAGTTCGAGGACTGTTGATACACTCATGGCTAGTTATGATTCACAACTTACTACTGTATTCAGAACAGAACAAAAGTCTCAAATTTAATAAATCTTAAAAAGAGTAAGAAAAGGGTTAATTTCTTCTAAAAGACTTTCAATTTGCTGATATAAAACACAAAAATCAGTTCAAAATCACTGAAAGAAATCACACTGGAAAATTAGGGTCTGTACTTAATCAAAGCTGAGTAATTACTGAATTCACAGCTAACTGACGTGGCTTGGCAACCTAGTATTTATGGTCTCTTAGAAATTTCTAGTGATTTCTGGAAATCTGGGATTTTTCTCATTTTTTTCAGAATGCTACTAAGTCATCAAATTTATTGCCAAGTTTGGTGATAAATTACTAAATAGGGCAACTGTTATGATATGATATATTCTCATTATGTTTTTTGAATTCAGCAACTAAAAATATATTAGAAACAGTTGAAATACCAAAAAACGTTTTTTTGTCACAGATTTCTGTAATACATATACTAGTAAAAAGGAATATAAAAATTAATAATGAGAAGAAATTGTAGAGTATTGTTTCCATAACCAACATTTATATGATTTTGTAGCAGGGAAGTTTAACTGTGTGTCTTTATTGTCTGTATTAATCATAATAGCATTATAAAACAATTTCTATAGAAATCAAATTTTATGTAAATAATAATGCATTTTTTTTTCTTAAAATATTCAGGTACTATATAAATATTTTATTAATTTTTATATTTTTTTATTTATGTACTTAATTTATTAATCATATATAAAATCCTTTTTTCAATTATAGAAGGTGGTCCATATCAAACTGGACAGACTTATTATTCTCATACAGCAGCTGCTACAGGATCAGGAACATCAGCAACAGTAGCCACAACAGTACAGTATCCAGGATATTCAGCTCCGCCACATCCTGCTCAGTATCCTCCCCTTCCACCAGATCAAACTGCAGGATCCAAAGCACATATTCCTCCTCATGGTTATCCTCATATTACTCATTTGCAGCAACAAGGTATGATGCAAATAGAAAACATTTCTTTAGGAAATAATTTCTTAATTTTTTAAAAATTGGTAAAATTGAACTGAAAAATTAACATTATATGTAAATATCAATAAATTTGGTATAAGTTGATATTTGAATTTAATCTTTCATCTTGCATTCCATGATTTGTTAGTATTGTTTTCTTAATATTTTTTCAAATTATTTTCTCTATTTTTGAGATTTCTCAGGATAAAATTTATTTTTAACATCTCAATAAATTCTTTGTGAAAATTTTCAAGCAAAAAAAAAGAAATAAAAAAACAGAAATGCAGGAAGTCTTATATAAATTATTTCTTTGAATGCAATTTTATTTAGTTTTTCATTTTTAATCATTTTTTTTCATTTTTAGTCAATAAAGACTAAATTTTAAATTGATGTGCTAGCTGCTGATTTAACAATGAATAAATAAATATTTAAATGAACGTTTGCTTATTTTATTTGCCATAAATATATTATATCAATATTAATAGCAGTATTAATGCGAATCAATAATTATACTAATTATAAAAATAAATTTAATTTTTATTTGAAAAAAGTAATATGAATGCTAAATATTTTAAAATTTTATATAGGATATGTTGGAACATTGCATCAACAATTGGATCATGCAAATCAAAAGTCTGGATTTTCTGAAGAGAAGTACTATGTTCAACAGGTATTGCTGTTTTATTCAAATCATGACTTTTATTGATTCAAAGACATTGATTTATGTCATTTCCCATAATCTTATTGTTTTGAATAATAATAAATTTTTAATTAACAATATTCGTTTTTGCTCGCATGCATAACCCCCATTAAAAAATTATCTGCTAATTTCTTATATCAAAGATTCCATAAATTTCAAGCTCTGTCATAGCAGAAACATTATTCATAATACACATATATGAAATGTTTTTGAACTAAGCCATAATCATAGTTCTTCAGCATACATTCTAAAAGGAACAGAATAAAAAATTCTTTTTAATGTGCTTCAATCAAAGTTATAAAATCATATTCATTCTACAGTAATCTGATATTTAAATATATATTTCATATTGTTTGTTATGCTATATATTAATGTTTAAACCAATATATTTTATATTAAATAAACCAGTTTGTATAAAATCTAATCTGTTTTGTTAAATTCTATATGAATTTTCTTACCTTCTTTTCAAAAAAATATAATTAAGTTCAAATACTTACTGTAGAATTTTTATACAAACTTTTTTCATTGTACAAATTAGAAACCTTTTCACTCTTGTGACTCTCTTCAGCTAATTAAACCTAATTTATAAATTACTAAACAACAGACTTCAGCAGGTTAAATTTATTGTATTATGTACAAAAAAAATATATATTTTTGGTTTATTCAGCCCTCGTTAATTGTGGCACAAATATGTAAATCTTATATTAAATCGTAACTAAAAACTAAATAGCAATGTTATAGAACATTAATTATAGGTAAGAATTAACACTAATTTTTGAAAATAGAGCAAATTTACTTAAAAGAATTAAATACTATAATTTTCAGATAATAGGCTGTCTAATGGCTAGCGAAGCATAAGACAGTCTCTCCTAGTCAAACGCCAACTGTCTTCCCCTAGTGAGATCTGTTTCAACAAAAGCGACTCTGGTGACCAATTACTGCCGGTATAAGCATAACATCATGAGTTGGGGGAAATACCAACCATGCTGGTCCAACTATGATAGACATCAGCCCTGTCATTAGACAATATGTGCTTTTGCTAGTAACCAACCCACATGATACCAAATTATATTCAAGTCTCAGAAGAAAAGTATTAGGACTGACTAAATTGGAAATGACTCAGATATGGCTAAATACAATGAATGGTGCTTTTTGCAAACTGGAATGTGAGAGGGATTGTCTATAAGGAAGAACATATTGATGATATTTTGACACAGAAAAACATTAAGATAGCTATTCTAACAAAAACAAAGAAAAAAATGAAAGGCTCAAAAGAAACCAAAAATTACCTACATCTTATACAGTGAAGTGGAAAGAGAAGTTAGAGCTAAGGTTGGTGTATCAATTATGGCTTAAAAGACTTTGAAGGAAAGCATAAAAGATCACAGTGTTGGAATGAGAGAATTTTTTAAATCAGATTGGGAGTAAAAAGAGATTTTCTTTCAGTGATAGGAGTCTATGCACCAGAAGAAGATACAGAAGATGGAAATGATTTCTTTAAAAAATTACAGGCTCCAATTAACAAAATAAATAGGAATGATATTCTGATGATCTTAGAAGATATGGATGCTATAGTTGGGAACATGAAGATTCAGAACTATCTGAGAACTTTTGAGGAAACAGTAAAAAATAGGAATGGACATAGACTAATTGATTTTGCCATATATAATAAATTTAGAATAATAAACAACAAAGATTCCCATTAAATATACATCATCAGTCAAAGGAACAAAATCAATCTTAGACTATACATTAGCTAACAATAAAGCAGGAAAATATATTTTAGATGTAAGAACCTATAGAAGTTATGAAATAGAATCCAACCATTTCCTGTGTATCACAACTCTAAGATTCCCTCTGAATTAGCAAAAATCAAATAAAACAATATAAAACCCAGAATTGAAATATAAAATAAGTTCTCTAACAAAATCTACTAGAAAACAGCTATATCAAGCTCTTTCCAGTCAGAGAGTCAGAGAGAAACATGGACAGTGACTGGCAGGAAATCACTAACATATTGAAAGAAGCAGATTGGAATAAATTTGGAAATGTAGGAAAGGTATAAAGAATTGGAACTCATCTTTGAAAAGAGTCATCCAGGAAAAAAGAGATGCATATAGCAAATGGCTAAGGACAAAAAATTCTAAATGATGAGATTGACTACAAACATAAAAAGAGCAATAGCAAAAAGAGAAATCAGGAAAAAACAGAGTTTCTTGGAATGAATTCACTAAAAATTTGGAAGCAGAAAATCACAAACCACAAACAAGAAATTATAAAATAATAAGGCAACTAAATCAAAATCAAAGAGACTCAGTAAAAATCAATACAATCCCCATAGGTACCTGACTTGATTACTATAAAAATCTATGAATAATTAATGGAAATCAATTGAAATACCCATATTTAATAACAAGATTAAAGAAATATTCACTATAAATGAACTAGACCAAATACTGAAGAAAATTAAAAACTACACAAACTTGGGAGAAGATGAAATCAGTGCAGAACTGATAAAATAGTCAAGCAATGAATTCAAGCTTAAATTATTAGATTTCTAAAATAAAATATTTATGGGATATACATTACTAGATGAATGACAAAATTCACTTATTATCTTAATCTTTAAAAAAGAGAACATAAATGAATGCAATAACTAAAGAGGAATCAATTATTTTAACATAGGCTACAAAATTTATTCCAACTTGTTAAAAATGAAATTAAACAAATACTATGAAAATACATTAGGAGAAAATACAGAACAGCTCCAGAAAGGGAAGATCCTGCACAGATGCTATTTTACTCTTAAACTGACAATTGAAAAAAGGAGAGAATTCAATTTAGAGAGCTATCTGTTATTCATGGATTATAAAAAAGTCCTTGACAAAATTAACTGGATTAAATTATCAGAAATATTAAAAGAAGATAACATACCCAACCAATTAACTGAAGCAATTTTTGATATTTATAATAATAGGATAAAAATAAAATTAGATGCACAGATTTCAGAAACACAGAAGATTAATTCCAGAATATGCCAGGATTGGCCTATTACCATTATTATTTAGCATATATATAAACCATATAGAGAATGGAGAAGTTATCATAACAGAGGATGAAAATTCATTACAGAAAGCAATATATTTCTTAAACAAAATAGTTCAGTTATTTAACATAAATCTCAAAAACCAAAGTCATAGTTATTCAAGGGACAAAACTCAATAAGAAATAAAATATGCATTGACAACAAAATTATAAAACATTCAATTATCTAGGATATAACCTTATCTATGAAAGAGAAAAAATAAATAAATACATTGGAATCATAAGCACTATAAACCAAACTTTCAAACCTAAGCTAATCCACAAGAAAACAAGAGCAAGAATTCACAATGCATTGATAAGACCTGTTATATCCTATGGATCAGAAACATGGACACTGAACAGCAGGGATAGATTTAAAATAATCAGCTTTGAAATGAGATTTATGCAGAGAACAGCAGGATATAGAAGAATTGATAAAAAGTGAAATCAGGATATCTTGACAGAATTAGGCACATATCTGCAATAGATCATATTGATACTTATAGAAATAGATGGTTCATATGTTGAAAGAATGGAGGAAGGTAGATTCCCAAAAGAAATTATAAAATATGCATCAAAGGAAAAAAAGATCAGGAATTCTTAGGAGATGGTATGAGACTGTAACAGGTCCCTTAGCCTAATATCTGAAAGGCAGAAGAAGAAATTACAATAAAAGTTTGGTTTGTTTACATTTTAAACAATTCTTTAAATACAAAACATAGTATTGTGAGGTCCTAGAAAACCTCCATAAAATAAATAAATAAAATATATATTAAATGTAGGTGGAAAAATGGATGTTGA
>WUQG02429974.1:0-14427 GCA_011317285.2 Androctonus mauritanicus | reverse complement strand
CTTTTTTATGGTGTATTCAGACTCATTGTTCATTATTGTAATTGTTTTTCAGTTAGTTTCATCAATATTCAATGTTTGTTAGTTTATTCATGTGTCCTTTCGTGGAAAAAAATTGTCGTCCACTTGACATCGATGACGTTACACCCACAAAGCGTTTTCGCACGCAGAATTTTTTTTTAAGAAAAATAAGTTTTGAATAAAATTTTTCAGCAATATTATTGACATTCGGAAATTTTTATTGCGATAAAAAATGTTTGTGTCAACTCACCTTTCATTCTTAATTATTAATTTGATAGCGTGAGAGAACCCTATTGAGGTATGATGCCCAAAAAATGAACTTTTACAGTTTTTGATAAAACTTTGCAAAATAGTTGTTGAAGATAAAATACACCTCTTGTCAAAATATGAGACACTTGTTGAGAAATGTTAGGGAAATTTTTGCAATCAAAGATTGATATTTTTCAAGAATTTAACATGGCGTGTATGGGAAACCGGATGACTTTACGCGCTGATAGTACGTTTCAGGGTAGAAAAATTTATAACTTTAACTGAAAAACTAATATGATGTTCATTAAAGATTTTTAAACATCATATCCAAAATTGAGGCGAACGTTGAAAAACGTTCAGAAGTTATTTGATTCTCAAGACAAAATTTTTTGAGAAAAAATGAAGTTGAAAAAAGATA
The DNA here is from genome assembly GCA_011317285.2 of Androctonus mauritanicus. Classification (NCBI taxonomy): domain Eukaryota; kingdom Metazoa; phylum Arthropoda; class Arachnida; order Scorpiones; family Buthidae; genus Androctonus; species Androctonus mauritanicus. Next base: position 13,742 of record WUQG02429974.1, on the reverse strand, counting down.
TGCCAATAGGCATCTTGAGTTTTTAATACTTTTTCGACAGACAAAATATGCTTGATAAAAAATGCAGAAAAGTTGCCAAATCTTTTGTTTTCTGACGTACAAACGCGATTTCTCACGAGCTTCCAACCTACACCGCTAATCATCATATTTTCATAAATTATTCTGAGATTTTCTAGGCATTGATGAAAAGTTTCTCTGAAAAGTGTCATAGTTCACTGTATATAACAGCCGCCGTTTCAGCTGTATATTTCGTGAGCTTGGGGTTTGGGCACAGAGAAGGCCGCTACGGCGGCCATTCGATTTTTAACATAGACTCGTTCAGCTGAGAGCTGCCGCGTGAAGATATATCGTAGAGCACACCTTTATACAACATTTCATCAAAAAAAATTACTGTCACCCGAATTTTCTGCAAAACAGACATTTTTTCGAGAATTCTCGCGGACCAATATTACGGCGGAAATTCAGAGTCTAGATCAAAACGGCCAACGTTTTTGAATTCTACGGAAAATTTCTAATCAATGACGTACCTTTGGATATTTCCTTAAGCCCAAAATGGTGGGTTTTCAGGCCGAAAAGCGATTTTTCATTTCTTTACCCAAAAATTGCCACGAAACCTGAAGAATTCATAATAAATTTTCTTGAGACTATTTTAATCCACAAATTATGACAAACGAGTTCAAATACGATATAAAATACGGGAAAATTTAGTTTACATACTTTTGGAGACCCCCCCCCCTCTCTCTCTCGATGGTCTCCTCTAATTTAGAAATGCCTTTATAGCATTATAAAGTGCCCGAAACAAAAAGTTTCATTTTTCATATCAATCGAGCAAAATTGTGAAATAGATGGTTCCTTCACAATTTTTCCCGCGATAAATCGATTCACACCGATCACGATAAAATTAAGACGGGTTGTCCGATTGCAATAAACCTTGCAAGTGCACCGATTATTGTAACGCTTATTGTTTGATTTTAGTCATGCTTTTTTTTTAAATTTGCATAAGATATTCATCAACATTTGAAATAGAATATTTACCTTCTATGTTCCGCCAAAGGGCGTTAAAGGGGGAAAAAATAAAAGAATTCTTGTTCCAAAATGCGAGGACTTTAATTCACCGCAAAATTGAGTAAAATGACCCAAAAACTATCATCAGGATTTTCAAGGTTGTTGAATGAGTTTTTCACGCTACGAAAGACTTCGACTCACCTTTGTATCAATGCATTCTGGAGAACACATTCAATTTATGAATTTCGTCAAATAGTAATAATACACAAACTTTTGTGCAAAGGACTTCCCTCATTTTAACATGGAATGATCTTCATTGAAACGGGAGGGGAGGTCGTTTCTTACCTAGGGCAAAACAGGGCTCTTGGAGTAGAAAGAGCTTCCCAGAATAAGAGGAATATTTTTAGGGATAAAGAGTTTTTGGGACGGAAAAGGGCCCCCTGGAGTAGGAAAAGCTTCCTAAGCGAGAAGAATATTGTAAGGGAAAAGAGTATCTGGGTTGATAAATGCCCCCTGAAACGAAAATGGTCCCGTTCGGGCCGAAAATATCTTCTCAGAGTAAATCTGTGGTGAGAGAAACTAATAATGAACAATTCCGGCAACACCACTAAAGGTTCTAAATGTTAATTTTCCGTATTTTCATCAAAACTGGTGTTTTTCATTCGAAAAATGTTGGATTCGTATATTTGATATATTCGATAATATCAAAACTGTCACAGTCAAACTGAAAACAACATTCATGAGAATATAATTTAATGTCATAAATACAATTTTTCATAATGTGATTTTTTTTCTTTCCTAATCTTTTTAAGTGCATTTAAATAAAGTTACATGGATCTATATGAAATTTTGTAAGAATGAATCTATCCACTAGGTAAATAAGATCCATTTATAAGGAAATTCAATTAATATTTAACTTTTTAGGAATTCTTTCCAAACAATAATCCATACTTATGAAAAACTTTCATCATAATTAAAAATAAAAATAATAATATAATTTTTCATAAAATATATACTGTAGTATGTTTCAATAGGCATAACTTTCATTACTGTTGGAGGAAAATACGTTTAAATTTTTTTAAAAGTTATAACTGAGTCGCTCAGAAGCCAATGCGGTTAAGTCCAGAAAACAAAATTTGAGAAAATTAGTGTTTTTTAATACATTAATATTATACAACATATTCAGAAGCTATAAAAAAGGGCTGTCTGAACTGGAAAAAACAAAGTAATGAGTAAATCCTTTAATAATTAAGATTATTATTTATTCCATTAAAATTTACAAAAATCAGAAAATATCAAAAAATGGACTTAACCGCATTGGCTTCTGAGCGACTCAATTATGGAATCAATATTAATTTTTTTGGTTACAGTAATAATTATTTTAAATGAATTCAGAAAAAATGAATAAGAATTCTGGTTCAAAATTAAATAATAACTACTATAATTTCTCAACCAAAGTTATCATTCATTTTTTTGAATTCATATCTAATCCTTGTGTGAAAACTACAACCATTCCCTGGTTTACACAAATAATTAGAAGAGAAACATTTTATATAATTCTGGTTTTATATAAATCAGAAAAATAAATTTTTAATAAAAATTTTGAATCAAAAACTCTGAATTAGGTGGACTATAGTGATAACATCTATACAATGTTATGGCACAATATTGTTTCTTAACAGTAAAGGGGTCAACACTGCATGGAACCATATTGTACCACAAATAATACACTTTTAGAGCAACAAACAATAAAACAAGAATATTAAACTTCATATTATTTGATTTATTTATATAAATTAACAAATTCAAATTTGTAATCTGCAAATGCATTAGATATTTGTGCTCTATATCTGAAAAAATATAAAAAATTTATGGAAAATATTTACATAAATGAATATTATGTAAGTTGGGGAGAGACTGTATATATCACATTATTCAAAATAAAGTTTTCTCATGAATTTAGTTTCCATTTTGAATTATAAAATATTTTAATTATTGTTTTTATTATTAATACTTTTAAATAAATTAAATTATTTCTCCATTTTATATATATAATTAATTCATGTTTTCGAGATAAATTAGCATTTTATAATCTTTTTGATATTTATTCTTCTGATCAATAATTTGAGCTCTTATATCTTGTTCAGTATGTTTCATTGTATCATAATATTTCATGAATTTTTTATTTCCAAGAATTCCACAATGTCTCTTCAACTTTTCCAACTGGTATAATGCAATTTTTTTCTTTTCCTTTAATTGTGCTAATAATTCTGTTTTCTGCAAAAATAAATTTGCTACTCTATAAAATTTGTAATCTAACCTGCTATAACCCGCTAGAAAATAATCGTTCCTTAATATATAGCCAAAAAAATTAATGAATAAAAAAAAGTTTTTCTTTTCTTTCACATTCCTCTATTGAAGAATAATAACTTACGTTTCATCCAAGAACTGAATGTTTGGAACAAACAATATTCAATTGTCACCAGTTAACTCAATTTCAAATTGAAATCAAAAATAGATTGCATATTGTCTCTCTCATGACAAACTAGCAAAATTGCATTTATGACTAATTTTAGGAAAATGTTTCTCAATGATTGTATTTTGTGTGTGTATTGTGTATCCCTACTATAGGTTTACAAATATTAATGAAAAATGTTTTGTGTTGTAGGAGAGTAAATGTAATTTTCTAAATGTATTAGTACTTTTAGAATAGTTTTTATTTATGTTATATGAACATTTCCGCAATTTTCAAATCATGTTAGAGCGAAACTGTGTTGTAGGAAGCAGTGTTATAGGAGGATACCTATATTACATAATAGAACATTTATAAAAATTCAGTATAGAAAATGTACCATTCTATAATGTTTCTATAACCTAGCTAATAGAACTGAAGATGCCTTATTAAAACTGAAAACATTATTTCTTATTCATTTAGACTGTTTATGTTTAAATAAAAATGTTTTTTCTGCCTTTATAATGCTTGTCTTTGAAGATATATTATGTTAGGTGAATTTGAAATATCAAAAAACAATCAGATGAGATCACACACACACTCATTCACACACTCTTAGATACTTTCTTATGAATATTACTTCATAATATTCATATTAATTAAATGAATAAATAATTATAAATATTTACTTTTAAAACATCTTCAGATAAATCTTTTAAATATTGTTCAGCATTAGCTAGATCAGGTTTAAGAACTGCAAGTTTTTCTTTAGTATGAGTTAAAAGTTGCATAAAATTAATAAAAATATTTTCCATTTTCTTATATTCCTATATAAAAAGATATGTATAATAATGATACCGTTGTTATTAGATAACTTGATAAAAATTATTTGAAATGTTTTCAAATTTAAATTTTGCTATGGAAATATTATACTTGTGTCTGCTTTTCCAATTGCATATGATTTGTATGAATTTCTATTTGAAGTCGTTTATATTCATTATAATGAACACCCTCCTGTTCATTTCCTTCTTCCTAAATTAAATAAATCAAAATAAAATTAATAAAAATAATTTTTTAAAGTATATAAATTTTCAGTGCTTAAAATTGTTACTGTATTTATTTATAATATACTGAATAGCATTAATTATAAAATAATATCTTAATACAATATGTTTTAAAATTTATATACCTATTATGAATATAACAACATACATTGTGTCAAAAATAAATCTATCAGACTTTTGTAAAAAGAAAGACTATTAAACAACTTTTCTTCTTATCGATAAATACATGTAAAAAGACTAAACATTAATATAATAGGTCTGTGCGGTTAATTCATCCAAAAAAATTCCACATAAACCCAGTAATGCTAATATTTGATATACATGAGTGGGCACATTAGCAAATGGAATGATTAAATGAAATTTATGAGCCTGATGTAACCACAGATAGGAAAAATTCAATGAACAATTTACATTTTTTCAAAAATATCTCTTATAGCCTTAAATTTTTCTTAACATTTATCAAGGAAGACTTACATATCTGTGTATCTCTGAAACCACATAAATTGGAACTATGTAAGTCAGGACCTACTGTGTAAATTCAGGTTACAATGCATTGGTATATAACAGCAATATACTGTATTGTAACCTGAAAATAATTATGAAATTGATAAAAAAAAATGTTTGATTGAAATTTTGTATTGCTAACAACATTAAAATATTTCTTTAATTTTTATCATTTTATATTTTGTTTATACGAATTTTACTAATACAAAAATATAGACATTCAACAGTTGCCAACAATTATTACAATATTCTTCTTTGGCATTTTATTTTTAATAGTTGTCACTGTTAAATCTATAAACTTGTTTGTCCTAATAATTTAAGTATTTTTTTTTTATACAATAAAACAGAACATTAATAATTCTCTTATAGATTTTAAAATAGAAAGCCTTACTCTCTTTCTAAGATCGTCTACTAATTTTTGCAGAATCCAGTTCTCTTTAATGTTTATCAATCTGGCTTTTCTAATTTCTTCATCTCTCATAGCTTCTTTTTCTAGATATTGATTTATTTTCTGAATAAATCAAAAATATAAAAGGAAAATTTAAAAATCGAAAATATAATTTTAAAGTAATCAAAATAACTATATAATAATTTGTAATTATATGAACATAATATGCAATTGAATATTGTATTTGAAAATTAAAAATCTAATGGTTTTCAAGAACAATTTGATAAATTCATGATTTAAAGACAAAATATATGCTAAAATCATACAGATTTATATATAAAAAATATGTTTTTCTTATATAGGTTGTCATGTTGTGTTTTTAATTATATATAGATAGTCTTTGACTTAAGACAGTGATGTCATTGATAAATTCGGCTATTGGTCAATGCACTTGCATAATTTAATTTCCTGATTGAATAATCTGATATATAGAAAGCCTCCTTTTTTATGTATAGTTCTTGTAGTTTTGTATTCTTTGTGTTTATTAAGATAATATGTAGTGTCTTAGTAAGGATTAAGAGTCAAAAATAATAAATTTTGGATATTTCTTGACTTATGATAGTCAAATATTTTTAAAAATAAGCTCCCTCATAAGTCGAGGCTATTTTTTTTTAAATTTCAGTTTATTTAATAATAATTAATATTTTTGAGAATGAATACCTCAATTGAAATTTTTTGGTTATTTTGTCTATATGTAGCATTTAAGGCTACTTCTTTTTTTAATTGATTAAACTTTTTTATGAATGCATTAACTTCAGATTGTTTTGAGGACAGTTCCATTGTCAAAGCACGTTCTTTTTCCATTTGTTTCTCTTGCTCTTCCTCCTCTTTCTTACACAGTTCATCAATTTCGACTGAGAAATTTGAAATAATTAAAAAACTTTTTACTAAAAAAAAAAAATATTAAAATAGCATTTTAAAAATTCTGAATGAATTTAAAATTTTTTCTTACTTAGCATTTTATTATATTCTTCATCTACATCTGTTTCTGTTGAAATTATAATGAAATCATCTATCTGTATTTATGTTAAAAATATAGATATAATAATTGATTATTAATATCTAAAAAATTTTTAATTTACTTACTTTATGCGATTTAAATTGAGCAACTAATTTCTTTTGGAGATTAGCATTTATTTTTGATAACCTTTTTTCCTTCTCAACAACTTCCTAAAAATATTATATACTATTTTGAGTTAAGCCATCATAAAAAATGCTTAAAAATAATCAAGAATTTTTCTTAATCTTAGTAGAATTAACATTCAAATATGTATTTTCATTTAACATTTGGCAAAAAATCTATAAAAAGTTATTGTTTATTTGATATCATATAAAAATGATGTAAAGTAATCAATTTACATAATATTCATCTACTAGTTGTCGTCGATCATATTCTTCTTCAGCCTCTGATATAGAAAGCTCATCTTGTATGGATTCATCCAGATTGTCTTCCTCCTCTTCATCAAAATCATCATCGATATTTATTTTACTATCTAGTGAACTTATATCATCTTCCTGTATTAGTTTAAGATTTGTAACTTTTATGAAATCATCTTCATTCTCCAACTTCTCAGACATTGGAAATTGAAAATTTTCTTCTTCATATTCATCTTCCATCTTTATGTAATGTAGAGAATTATAAATATATTGATAAATATAAGATACTTTGTATATTAATTTTAAGATGATAAGAACCTTTTTCAAAGATAAAAATCAATATGGAATGGACTATATGACATTGATTTAATGGGTGTGATTAATATCTACATAATATTTAGAGAGTTTAAATGCAATAATTCATTAAAAATAAATTTTTTTCTGCAAAAAAAAATTTGATATACTGTTTTCTTTGTTGAATTTTTACAATTAAAGGATGTTAACCATTTTAAAAAGTTAGTATGATTCCTAAAATTCAGAGAGGACAATAATACTAGAACATAAATGTAAGAAGAAAAATTTCGAATCTAAAATGTTCCGGAATTTATAATGATAATTTTAACACGATAAAATTTGATCTAATCAGAATTTTGGATACGCTCAAATTTTTTTTTTTACTTACTTTGATATTAGAATTTACGCAAACTCTCCGGAAAGTATTATTTTGTTTGTATTCAGCAGTCGGATAATTTCAAAATAATAATAATAAATCAATTGTTTAATATAATAAACAAAATTAATGAATGAATAATTTGTAAACAAACTGAAAAAAATTGAATCGGATATTGATATTTATAAATTTCAGGCAATATAAATTCTATAATATAAAAATATCGATCTAAAGAGAACCAAATTCGTGAATGCTATAAATTTCCGTCCTTAAAATGGATCCGTTCTGGATCTCATATTTTCAGATTTTTCTGAAGGAAAGTCTGAGCGTCCCATTGAATCTCATTCTTCACTCTCTTGATGAAATCAAGGAGTTTTTGAATCTATCCCGGATGGATTCTAATATGGCTACTGTGAAATGTTCATACAGTAGCACTGTATTATACTGTGACAGTAGTGTAGATTCGACGGATGAATCTGTTAACCAAATATCTGCTTATCTTCAAGCAACTAGGAATGAAATCTATGATGTTTATACTGTATTATACTCATATAGATTATTTTTTCAACAAATTTAACACACAATAAAATTATTAATGCCCTCATTTTATCGTGTGTTGGAGAATTTTCAATTGTTCAGCAAACGAATTTTTTCTGTAATACTACGAATTCGTATCGACAACATTGCCTGCAGTCCTTACATGTTTACCATAAATTGAGCCTACAATACTGAGATCCCGGTCATCTTTTCCGGTATTCAACTAATGGCATTGAATGTCAGAAAATAATACCGAAAAAAACCCGGTATTTTTTCGGAATTAACTCTAAAAGTAAATGTTATTTATTCATGTAAAAGTTATAAAAATCATTGACAATTAGGAAGAACTTAAAGTATAGATCTTATTTGATATAGCTTAACGTGCATGCACGAAGTTATGGGAGAAACGAATCATGGTTTCCGTTGGAATCGATTATTTTCAGATAATTATGGATGATTTTCAATGAAACCATAATAATGATTCCTATAATAGTTCATTGTTGTTTTCGTTTACTTACGCTGTAAAATATTTTGCAAACTGACAAGAATTATGATTTTTCGATTTGTCCACAATAAGCGTTTTCGGCGAAACTCTTGTGGAAGCGAAAATTTAAGATGAGTTCGGAAAATACTCCGAAATGTCTTCGCTAGAGAAGCTAAAGAATGAGGTCATATCGCGAGATCGCGTGATTTGTTGAACGAATGCACCTCGTGGAAATAGCGAGACAGACAAATCGCGTTATTATACGGCTGAATCGTAGAGATCGCGAGACAAAAAAATTTTTTCGCGATCTCCACGGGTCGTGATGTCATTGTTTAGTTTCTCCAGCGGAGATTTTTCGGAGCATTTTCTGAAAGCGCCCTTAAAATTTTAACAATCGGTTGAATGCTCGCTACATATGCTAAATGAATAAAGATTATTATCAAACTACTAATAATATTGATTTTTCAGCTGAGTGAGTGTTAGATGCAATACAACGAAACATAGATTTGCTTAAAAATAACTAAAATATATGTATGATATTTTTAATAATTTTTTTTATAATATAGTATTTATTACTGTAATAAAATTCTGATTTAAAACATCAATTCTAATGTGATAAAAATTTATCGAAAAAAAATTGTTTTTCAAATACCGGTATCTCAGATTCATAAATTAAAAATATAGAAATACTGATATTAAGATTTTATTAATATTATAAGCCTTAATCGTAAAGCTCTCGATGTATACTAGCTTCTATGTCTCTTTCAATTCTATAAAATATGGAAGAAAGTGAAGTTTCGGCATACTTTCTACGTCCTATGTTGTAAAGATTTTTCGTGAGGATTACGTCACTCATTCTCTTCACTATTCGTAAGGGGGAGAGTGGACAGTTTATGACGCGATCTGGAATGAACAAAGAGGTCATTCCAGACCTGTCTTCTGTATTATTCCACCTCTGTTATCTGTACTTATTGAAAAACTACTTTTCAATAAATACAAATAACAGATATTAATTAGTATTAATTTTTAAATAAATCATAACGAAGTTATATTACATAGTTTTTTTTTGCATATTTTATGCCCCTTTCCAATTAGGAAGATTACTAAGGGGCGGGCCAGTTCCAACCACGGGCTGCACTCACACCCATGGAGGGGGGTCGGATGGTGAAGGATGGAGATCGCCGGGCCGGGCCTAGCACCCCGAAAAAACTTTTCAGGAGTCACTAGACTCGGGACGCGAATCCGGGTCCTCTTGCGTGGCACGCCGACAGCGTTACTACTCGGCCACCGCCTATTGCATAGATTTTTTTTTGGTCAACAGATGACGCCATTTTCCATTCTGGAAGAAGGGGCGAAACAAGCCCTTCCACAGGCTGCCCACCCCTGCGGAGGGGTCAGCCGGATTGTGGAGGCGGGGATCGACGGCCGGGCCCAGACCTCATGATAAATATTTTCAAGAAGTGAGACCCGAGACTCGAACCCGGGTCCTCCAGAGTGGAAAGCCGAAGCGTTTCCACGGGGCCAATCCGGCCGACACGCCGATCATGATATTAGGGATGACTGTCTGGTACCAGATTTCTCCTTTCTATTCCGGAATTCTAACATGATAGAGATCATCATCATCGTCAATTATAAACATTTTCAATTTTTCCGGAAATTTTTCGTTAGAGATCTGTTGTATGTTCTTTTTATTAAATCATGGGTTGGGTTACGAAAAGAATACCGGTTACTTTGGGCGGTACTTTGGTCCGGTTACTTTGGGCTTCCTTAATAAATGCTTGTTTTAAATTTGCGTAAATGTCGGAGCTTGTCTCCATGAATGTCAGTGATGGATGTATGCTTGTCTCACGGAAATCCTGCTAAGAAGCATTATGAATAATTTCAAAATCATATTCTTGTAAAATCAAGTTCTATCGAGCTAAACGTGAGCTTGGATCTTTGACTTGATCAATCATTTTAAAAGTCGGTGATACGTTATAATGATAAATTTCTGACCGTACAAGTATGGTTATATATTCCTTTTCTTTTATATCATAATTTTTTTCAGCGTTTTTCAATTGGCGACTAACATAAATCACAGGAAATTCGATCTTATCCTGGCCTTGCCTCACTGCGCCTAAAGCGGTAGAGGAAGTATCATTAATAATACAAATAGTTTATTAAAGTCCGGATATTTTAATAAAGGAGCTGATGTTAATAATTGTTTTAAATGTTTGAAAGTGGTTTGCTGTGTCATCCGTCCCCCACTGAAATTTAACATTAGCCTTTAACATCGAATTTAACAATTCGGTTAGAGGTTTTGCTATTTTAGCGTATCCATCAATCTGCCAGTCAGTTCCGATATTGATATTTTTGTCGTTCTTAGCGGATCATTTTGAATGCATTTGATTTTATCGGGATCTGGACGGATTCTTTCTGCAGAAATAATTTACCCAAAAAACTTAATATTTCTGTCACAAAAATTAAAATTTTTTTGGTTCTAATTTTAATCCTGCTGTTTCCAATCTCTTGAAAACAGTTTCCAACTGATGGCCGAGTGGTAACGCTGTCGGCGTGCCACGCAGGACGACTCGGGTTCGCGTCCCGGATCTGGTAACTCCTGAAAGATTTTTCGGGGTGCTGGGCCTGGCCCGGCGATCCCCGTCCTTCACCATCCGGCCCCCTCCACGGGTGTGGATGCAGCCCGTGGTTGGAACTGGCCCCGCCCCTTAATAATCTTTCTGATTGGAAAAGGGCGTAAAATATGCAAAAAAAAAAAAAAATTCCAATTGTTCTAAACGCGTTTGAAGATCCGAACTAAAAATCAGAATGTCACCTATATACACCAAACATTTTCCCTTTTAGATCACTTAGCACTAGATCCACAATCCTTTGTAAAAAAAGGCGAGTTGCATAAGCCCATAGACATTTTAATAAAATTCATAGTGACTACTTGTGATGGAAAAAGCTATCTTTTCTCTTTCCTTAAACCTATTGCCAAAATCTGGATATGCTATTCATCACTGAAAAATATTTTGTATTGGCTAACATGCTAAGTGTCTTGGGTATTGTGTAAAGAATAGGAATCTATATGTGCGATTTTATTTAATTTGAGATAATCGATAACTAGTCTGTGTCCCATCCTTTTTTCTTAACCAACAGTGCTGTGGCCGACCAAGCTGAAATCGACTGTTGAATTACACCGTTATCTAAAAGTTCTATAATTTCGTCCAATTTTTTTCTCTAAGTGCAGGGCCCGCTGTAGAGACAGACAACACGGACATTTGTCCGGGGCGGCAAATCTAAAGGGCGGCATTTTGGTTGTGAATGTGACAAAATATTTATAAGTTAAATATTTAATTAATCGAAATTTATTTTTGTCGATTTTTTCTTTGGCTAAAAAGTTACTTTTACATTCCTTATTTACTATTTTAGCCTAAAAGCTAAAAAAAGTTTTGCAATCCTTAATTCTGAAGAAAACAACCATAAAAGAGCGGCGTGTTTAATTTAAATAACAAAAAACGATTAGGTATCTAAGTGGCGCACCGCATAGAACAGCACGCTGGGCGCTGCGTGAACTTGTTTGAAACAACAATGGGAAGGAATACAGGATCACGCATCGACTTGTTTATTATTTGTAATTATAAAAGGGCGGTTTCGTTACACAATGGCATTATTTTTGCCAACACGTTGGAGGTGATTTATTTAATTTTTATTTAAAATAAAAGATATATATTTTTAAAAAGTATATGTTTAAGAGGCGGAAATTTGTCTTTTCGTCCGGGCCACATAAATGCTAGAGCGGGCGCTGCTCTAATACCGTGTTTATAGTAACAAAAATGGTGGATGGAAAAAGCGCTAAACAGAAGCCAAAAAGATGAACAAACAATAAATATTAATACCGTGCCTAAAAATATTATGTATATTTTCGGAGGACTTTCGATTATACCTAACAAAAAATAGAAAATATGCGATCGAAAGTTATAAATTTCGTACAAATGAGGCAAAAGCGCGTAAGTGGTATAAAAATCAACTAAAAGAAAAAAATATATAAATGTTAGGAAAACACCAAAATGAAAAATAAAATATTCTCTAAAACTAAACTGAAAGATTAAAAAATATAACGATTTTAGATATGGTAAACATTCGGCTGTAAAGTACTTCATCGATTAAGCTGCGCTTGGAAGTTAAGGCCGGATTGACCTTACCAGTTAGACCAGCTATCACTTACAACCTGGTGTTATAAGGGCTGGTGCTTCCATAAAAAAAGAAAATCGAATGGCCTCTGTCAAATTTTATAATTCGGGGTCATACTAGTTATAAATCGGGCCCTAATTCGTAGTAAGTACCGTACATCGTAGCAAAACTGGCAAATGAAACCACTAGGCATTAAACAAATGGGAATCTGGCTAGAAACCACTTTCTACCGTCACTATTTATAGTTTGATATCCAACCAACGTAATCAAGAATGACGCCAGTCATTGGTTGAGGTAAATATATTTCCTATTGGTAGCCAGAATAGTATTTTCCAAATTCAATAAAAAGATAAAAAAGGAAATAATACATCGAAATATTATCCCAACGCATTAAATATTTCTAATAGTACCGTATTACAAACATAAATATTAATCGAAATTATTACAGCACGAAAGCAGGAAAATAAAAGTTTATTAGGATAACGTTTTCAGCTATTCCATGAAAACGTTATCCTAATAAACTTTTGTTATTTTCCTGCTTTCGTGCTGTAATTAATTCGATTATTATTAACAGTAGGATGAATTATTATATATAAATATTAATTTCCTGTAATAGTCAAAAGGAAATTTATCTTCATTAAAATATTATTAACCTTGGGTTTTTTGCCATCAAAGATTTAATTCTAATGATTTTTTTTTCTCTGTAAATCTACCTCCAGTAAAATTTTTTAATTACATACTGATATAAAATAATTAAATTTCAAATTTTCCTACCAGCATAATGGGGCCGGGTAAAGTGGCATTGGCTTCAGCCGTACAATATATAAATTATTATTATTATTATTATTATTATTATACTTTTACGGTTGTTAAATTTTAAAGAATAATATATAGGGTAAAGACACCAAAGAGTGCGCAGATAAAATATAAATTAACATAAAGAGGCATATTTTATTAATTTAAGAAAAATTTTTCCATTACATAAATTTTAAACATGTAAGCTTGATGTTATATAAATTAAAGCA
>WUQG02429963.1:0-14428 GCA_011317285.2 Androctonus mauritanicus | reverse complement strand
GGGTTATAGATACAGTAGATATATCATGTACCCAGAAACTTTCTGCGGTAATTGTTTTAAAGACAAAATATCGTTCTTATTCAGTGATTGAAAAATAATTGCGAGTAGCGATATCTTCGATGACATCCCGATTTGAGAGAATTTGTGCTGAAAAACAAACCCATCCATCACATCAAACATTGTTAAATTTTAAACATATAGGCCTTATTCTATTTTTCGTTTTTTTTTTTTTTTTTTGTTTGTAAGATTTGTTTAATTGTATTAAAAATTATTACACCATAATAAACATATATATTTTTATGTATAAGAATTTTATTTATACAAAATATGGCATATTGTTTTGTAATATTAAGTTTTAAGCAGAAAATTTTTATAAAATTAGACTGTTATGAAAATGAAGAGCATACCAATATTTTATGAAAAAAAAAACGGGGGCGCAGACACACAATGTTTGGAAATCACTGTTATTGATAATTCTCTCAGATAATTCGAATAAGATTTATATCACTTTGTTCTTTACTGATTAAGAAAAACAAAATTAAAATTTATAAATTTCTGAAATTGATTTTATACTGTGGCAATTTAATCGTAAATATTACAGATCTATTCTAAATTATCACACAGTAGTTTAGAACGTTTCAATATTTTAGAATTATTGAAGTGCAGAGTCTATAACTTTTCGAATTTATCGATTTTGTTATTCAAAATTATTTTTACTTTAAAAAAAAATTTGAACTGCTTACTCTTTCTTTTATTTTCGTCGGAAAGAATGGAATAATAATGTCTAACACTGCTTTCATCGCTGAATTCATATTGACATAATGTATTTCCTTGACACGTAATTGATACGAATCTTTCTGAACAATAAAAAAAATACTAATTAATATTTAAATAATATCACATGTATTAATATTAATAATTATATATTTAAATACAGATTCGTTTTTAAAAATAAGTCACGAAAACTTAAAAAAATTGCAAAATAAATTTATATGTTAGATTGTGATTCATCAACAGATGATAAAATTTGCATCAATTTTAATTTTAATCAATAATCTAGACAACAACGTGAAACCAATTGCATTTTCTCAGCTGGAGATTGGGGAAATGCACTTTATTTCAAAGTCATGCGTTAAGGTATCTGCCATCAAAGGATTAAGAGACAGATTTCAGAACAGAGATTTTTAACGGATTCGGGTACTGTTATCGATTCGAGATGAATGATATTTCATTCTGGATTTAGGCATTCATACTGGATCATGTAATTATTATCCACGTTGAACCCCATCCTTCATCCATCCTGTTGACTTCATCATGGTGTTGGCCAGCCAGTGATGGGCTCTATAAATGATCGTCGCCAGATAAAGAAATATCCCTCGTGCGATATGGCGACTTAACCAACCTAATCTAATCTTCATTTTCTCCTCTGTAATTTTGATACCGTTTATCATCTTTACCTGATACTAAAAGCAGGGTTCAGATTAGTCAAGCAACTTATAATCAAGTTTTTGAAAATCAGTAACTAATTTGAAGAAATCTGTTCATATTCAGTCAATAATTAAAGCAAGTAGATATTAAATTAAAATATCGTCAATTCAATAATGCGTGCAGGATTGATTTTAATCTCAATTCTACTTTTGGTTTGACATTCTCTATGCTTACTATTGTCACTGACAAGATATACTAGCTGCTTGATGGTTCAGCAATTTTCAGGAATCAAGTAAACTTTAAATCCACGATTACATTAGCGAAGTTACTTATAATCAATCTGATTGTGTCAATCAATTTGAAAAGATTTTGCTAATGTGAACATCTCATTTTATTTGAATTCGAATAAAATCAAAACATCGTTTCAAGTTTCAAGGAAATATATCCTTGCTTTTGCATGTCTGAAGAGGCAACTTGAATAATTTGATCTACTACTTAATTACCTTCAATATATTAAAACTGATTCGGACTGATGATGATGAAGCATGTAAATAAGATCGACTCGTATGGGAAGTAGCACAAACGCAAAAATTTTTTGAATTAGGAAATTATTTCCGACCTCGAATGGAACAAACACACAATAGGATTTATTCCATTAGTCTAATAATTATTTATTAAAAGTATATTTTATATTGATATTTTAGTTATAAGAACAATATAAAAATTCCACTTTCCTGTATTATAAATTAAAAAAGGAATACTATTAGGATAGTTTTTCTAATTTGGATTAATGGAGTAATGTTATTTTTGATTGATTTATTGTAACGTAACTGTTTCTTTATGGAAAATAGCCTTTATTCATAGAATTATGTTATTGTATTTCAAAATGATTTTCTCCAACAATTTTCTGGTCTATTAATGAATGGATTTAGTTCAGAAATTGTCGATTTAGACCGGAAATAAATTTAATTTATTCCTGATAATTGATAGAACTACCAAGTGCTTAATATATCTATGTCCATGACAGCAATAAAAATAAGAAACGTCAAAGAAGACTGTAATTACAGCAATTCCCGCATGCATTATTTCATTTGACAACATTTTAATTTTGTCTATTTGCTGCACTGACTTGACCAAATATGAACAGAAAATTTACATCAAATTACTTAGCTTCAAAAACCTGATTACAAGTGGCTTGACAACAGTGAATACGGTATATGGAATGACAATTCAATATATCCTCCAATGGCTGTCTACACCTATTTTGAGTGGTCGATCATCAGATAAAGTTTAAAATTCTATGAACCGTAACTAGAACTGATCCTTTTAGAACAATTTAGATTATGTGGGTCCCAGAAACTGAATCAGATCTTTCAGGTAATAAGCCAAAGCTTTACGTCTGGATGATCAGAGGCCATCTGGCAGATAATAAAAGTACTGTATCAAGAAAATTTTTATACGATCAATTTTGCTGAAGAGTGCTATGTTAATTTGGATTTTGTTTTGTGAAATTATTCAAGAAATTCAATTGCTGAAATGAGAAGGCGAGGAAACATTAATCGTTTACCATACTGTTGGCTGAACATATTACTGCATTAATTTTGAACATTTTGTGCTGAATTGTTTGAATTAAAAAATTTTTAAATAGTATTTATAAATTTATAAATTGCACAGCACTACTTAAAATAAATTTATAAATGTAAATTGGTAAAGTTTTGAAGCTGGGGCTCGGAAATATGAAATCTCAGCTATAAAATTTGATACAAGAAAACATACTTTTTTAATACTGATTATTTATCAAGATTATCTTTATCTGGAAATATTAATGATTTTGCTAGAGAAGAGTTGTTATTTTACAAATACTTACGTATTATAAGAAAGGAAACTAAAAAGGGGTAATCGTTCCCAGATTTTTTTCAAGTGGAAGGCATATTCGTCACTAAGGAGTAGCAATGTAGGTAGATTTTTACTTAGTAGATATTTTAAGGTAAAACTAATTAATCGGTGATTATGCACAGTCGTCGGTTATTATGTATATCACCAACGATTTCGGTAAAAGTAAAAAATTTTTTTCATATATTGCGAGTTTATTACATTTACCGGTGATTATGCATAATCGCCGGTTCGTAGTGATAAATATGATAAACCGTGCTTAATTAATCAATTTACTGGACATTATACAAAATCTCCAGTGTAGGATGATAAGTTTGATTAATAATGCATTCTCGTCGAGTGATGAAGTAGTTCGTTGCATTCATCTTTATATAAGAAGTTCGGCTTTAAGTAGTCAAAAGAAAATAAGATTTCACTCGGTGCAAGAAATAATCGGGAATGAAGTTGAGGAAATTAGAGTTGATACACTGATAAAGATGTCTATAAAACTTGACCATATTTTTGTATATTTCAAATAAAAGAAAGATTGTATGTATGATTGAGGTCGAAATCATAAATGAAGATTTCTAACATCAGTTGAAAATGAAAAAAATAAGAAACTATGAATTAATGGCATATGAGCTGAGCGTAATGATTAAATGCCAAGTAAAGATAATTCCCTATGTAATGAATTGGGATAGTATTGAAAGAAGAAATTTCAAAAATCATATCAGAATTATCGATCTGTCTCTAAACGTAGAAGCGTACGTACATCCAAACTCGTTTCCTCAAGAAGACTCCTGAATCATCATCTTTGAATCGCGGATTTGGTAAAGAAGGCATGGAAGACGACGTTGAAAACGTAAGAAACAATCAGAAATAATCGAAGTTAAAGGTAAATGACGGCTAAGAGGCTTTTATAAAAGTGAAATAACAGTAACTCTATAATTAAATTATTAGTTAAAACAACAAAAAGTTCAGAAATTTCATGATATTTATGAAATTTATCAACTTACTTTGGGAATTATGTAAATTCGCCGGTAAAAGTGAGAAATTTAGTGAAATTTATCAAACTTACCAAGATGATTGATGATTATGCATAAAAACAGCAATTATGCATAATCGCCGATTAATCACTTTTACGTAACAGATATGTTCACAGATAGGATAAAAATTAATTAATCTAAATTTTACTTGATGATATTTTCAATTACAAACTAATATAATTCTATTTTATTTTCTAATCCAAATTTAATCTATTATTAGACAGTTTTAAATTATGAAATATCTTATTAAAGTGAGTTCAATGTGTTATATTTTCAAATAAACATAAACAATATTTATTAAAAAATTCTTTGTAATTTGAAGATTTTATAAATTTTTGCATAGTTTAAGAAATTTACTCACAAACAGAACTGCTATTGCCGAAGCGACGATTCTTGGACCCCATGCAAATATATGTCTAAATGTTAGTCCAGCTAAATTTATGATAAAAACTGTGTTTTTCTCTTGAGTACGATGAAAATTTAACATAAAATCAAAAAATAAAAGATTTGTTCGGAAGCATTCAATTGCAGTTGAGGAAGAAGGATCCCAATCACCTATAAAAAATTATTTAAAAGTTAAATGATAGAATTATAGGATAAAAAATTAAATTTTGAATAATTAATTAATAATTATAAATATAATAAAATTATAAGTAGATTTATAA
The DNA here is from genome assembly GCA_011317285.2 of Androctonus mauritanicus. Taxonomy (NCBI): domain Eukaryota; kingdom Metazoa; phylum Arthropoda; class Arachnida; order Scorpiones; family Buthidae; genus Androctonus; species Androctonus mauritanicus. The sequence continues at coordinate 9,417 of WUQG02429963.1, read as the reverse complement.
CAGCAATAACAACATCACGCCTATATCTTTGTAACAAGGTGGACTAAAATTTAGAAGGAAAGAAAGAGGGAAAAAATAATCAAATATCACTATCAGATGACACCCACCACACATCCCTATTTCTGAACACTATACCAGCGTCCTTTACAATCATTCTTTTTTTCACATATACGCACTTCTTATATAGACTCTGAAAGCCATATATCCTCAGATAAGTACTCATCAACTTGTTTTCTCCAAAATCTTTCTTTGGTAATCCTCTTTCTCATTTATTATCCACACATCCAGCATAAACTTGTATTTGTTTTGATAACAATCTCAAAGTTTTCTTATATAGTATATCTATCACATTTCACTTCACATTGCTTTCGAATTTCATTATTCAAGTACAATTATATTGCGTCATTTCAGCTACATTTCATCTTGTACGTTGATACCATTGTTGATTAACACTTACTATAAAACCAACTCTTCTGCTCTACCAAAGAAGTTAGTACAAACTCAAAATGTCTGCGAGATTGAATTCGGTTTAAATGCTCCATACATGCGGACATTCCTAACATCTCTAGATCCACAAGAACAAATACCGAATGCAATGAACTCACTTTGGTGCAACAAGCTTGGTGATCTGTTCCATACGTCCGTCTTCCGTGCACTGCATCGCGCAGTAAGCGTGTTTAGCCGAGAACGAGAAATAATTGCTGCTATCGTCTCCGTCTACAGAGGGTTTGAAAAAATAAGAGAAAAAGCGAATATTTCCTACTGTGAATTCTCCCACAACAGAAGACCTCCTATGTTCAGGTACTACAGTTCCGTAAACGCCAGCAGCCAACCGTAAGCTCAGATATGGTCAGAGATGTTTCCTTACTCAGAACCTTTACTAATAATCGCATAATTGCGGAGGAAGGACGATTTAGACGGGGGAGAAATAGCACTCAAGGCGTTTTCCTCCCCCGTCTAAAAGACCGAGAAATCTTACCCGCTTCGTATACCTATGTAGCCCACAGACCGTATTCTTCCTATAATATGGCTTTGCTTTAACACGATTTAAAAATTAAGGAAACTCGTATATAACACGGTACTTCTAATACACGGTACTTTTAAAACATGCTTTTATATAACGCATTTAGAAAATTATATTTACTCTCCTACAACACAAAACATTTTTATTAATTTTTGTAAATCCATACCAGGGACATACAATACATACATAAAATCAATCATTAGGAAATACTTTGCTAAAATTAGTCATAAATGCAATTTTGCTAGTTGGCTGTGAGAGGGACGATATGCAGGCTATTGTCAATTTTTATTTGAAATTGAATTAATTGTCAACAATTGAATATTTTGTGTTCCCAACATTCAGTTCTTGGATAAAAAATAAGTTTTTTCTTCTTCAATAGAGGAATAATAAATATTTTTAGATATATGTTAAGGAACGACTGATTTCTAGCAGGTTGTAACAGGTTAGATTGCAAATTTTGTAGAGAGAGCAGAAGATACACAAACTTTAAATGCAGAAAAAAGTTCAGAAAGTGAAGTTGATATTGTTAATGAAAAACATTTTCGTTTTAACTGAACAGCGGTAAGGAAGATATAATTATTAAATGAATGATACTTTTTCTTTCCTTTTGTTTTACATATATTGTTTTTTTAGGGTCTTACATATATATTTTTTCTTTCTTTATGTTTTGTGTTATTACTATTCTTAATAAAAATTAAGTTTCTTACATAGAATTAAAGAAAGTTATTTGTTCTTAATTGGATTTGAAATGTAACTCTCCTTTTTGTATTGACTCAAGGTCTCATATAACACAGTTTCACACAACATTGTGTTTTTCAGGAACCTATCTACATATTATAGGATATATATCTGTATTGCAGATTATATAAATATTATATTGTTATAATAAATTATTTTTAAATTCAATAAACCGAAACTTCATATTGCATCTTAATCTAAAAAGTACGTGTTATATGATATTTTCAATAGACAGAAGTTTTCTAAAATATACAATGCTTGCATTCTTAGTAATATTACATAAAATAATTCATCCTACTATTAGTAATATACGAAATTAATGACAGCACGAAAGTAGCTACTTTCGTGCTGTCATTAATTTCGTATAATATTACATAATTCAGATTTAGCAAAATAAATATATTAAATTAAAAACACACATATATACATACATAAAATATATTAAATTAAAAACACACATACATACATACATAAAATATATTAAATTAAAAACATACATACATAAAATATATTAAATTAAAAACATACATACATACATAAAATACATGCTACATATATATAACTTATGTCAATAACAATTTTAAAATTGCATTTAGAATGTTGTAATAAAAATGCATTTTAAAGAAACAATGCTTAAAGTGTTAGAACTGTAATCCAAGATGGTAAATTTTCAGTTTCTGCTAAAACTAATTCTTTTATAATTCAATTTTCATTTCAGAAATACCACAGAGCAACTCCTATTTTTTTAATGTTGAATTTTTAAAATTCTACTTTACATTTGAGATAATATATTTTTATTCTATGTATAATAAAATTTTCATTATTTTTCCTCTCCATATTTTAGGATATCAAAAATAGATAAATAATTGAGAAAATGTGTATAAATATCATATGTTTTAAAAACTTTTGGTCAATAAGCAATGTTACCTGCTATATATTAATCTCTATGAAAGAGACAAATTCTAAATTAATAGATTTTTGGATAATGAAAACATCAGAAAGATTGGGTTATAACTGAATAAATATAATAATTTTTAGTGTTTTATGATTTTTTACATAACTAATCATATGAACTTTTTTATTATTTGATATTTTTTTTTAAAACTTGAAAATGATCAAAATTAGATCATTTTGTTAATAATATTCAGATTTTGATCATTTCTAGCAGATTTGATCTATGATAAATTACAATAATGTACATGAATTTCATTCAAATTAGATATTTGTACAAAATATTGTCTCAAAATATGTCACATCTTTATTATATAAATTCATTATTATATTTGTCCCCATATTGATCATTGTCCATAAAACTGGTTCTTTAGTGGGTTGAATATAAAATATGAATTTTATTAAAACTAGGCAACATTTCTTTTTAAAGTTATTATGCTGATAGATATGGATTAAAAATTCAAAGTTAACAGAGAGCAAAAGATGAAGAAACATTATTATTTATTTTAAAAAGATTTAAATTTTTTTACTGTAAAAAAGACAGTTATATTTGATGCTTTATTTCAGGTATTTATAGAAATATATTAATTTATATCAGTAGTTTTTAATCTTATCACTCATGGATCAGCCAATTGCAAGTGATAAACATCCTGATCCATCAGCTGGATGGTCATGTGGAAATGTTTTGCAATATCCAGTCTGAAAGATCTGGATTGAATTCTGGATCTCATACTTCCAGAACTTTTAGGAAGATCCATGAGAGTATACCATAGGTATTGGCAACTCACGGTGAGCTCTGAAGATCACTCCTACTTACTATGTAACAAAAAGGAAAGCAACATAATATAAAATCTAGAAAGACAACATCCTGATCAATAAATTTTTAAGGAATGTTGTATTTGATGGGAGAAACATAATATCATTGAATCTTTGGAATAATTTTATAAACACTACAAAAATTTAAGACAAATTTTTAAAATTAGTCAAAAATGAATCTAAGCTCTAAATTTGAAATGTTTATGTTTTTGAAATGTTTTAACACCAATAGGTAACATGGTGATGACTTTCTGACATTCAAGAACCAATTAAAAAGTTTTACACTGCAATTAATGGGATACAAGTTTCTGATTTATACAATTTGCACTTAAGCAGTTTTTATGGTCCAAATAATGTTTATAAACTAAAAGGATCCTTTAGTTGTTATTGTTATTTAAACATTCTTTTATATTTTAATATTTCATATATGGAGAACAGATATTAAATTTTTGAGATACAATAAATTTATCATAATTTTTATACTGAAATTAATGGAAAATAATTATTCAAGTCATTTATGAACAATTTTGAAGGAGGAATTATATTTATAAACTGAGAGAAGATTATATAACTGAAAAATGGAAAAAACACTGAGATTTCATTAGAGAATAATATTTTAAAAGAAGATATAGTTAAATTTGATACAGGCATATCCCTTCTTGACACATACTCATTTAATGTACAATAAATTTTACTGTCCATCCCCACTATAATGTACCGATGCAATATCTAAAATTTTACCATTCCAAAACTGATAATGCAGTATGATTTAAAATGACAGAAACCACAGAATACAGTATATGCTGGATGTAATTTTCTTTTTATATTTTATTGCAATAAAAAATATTTTTTATTTAAAATGTAAAAAAAAACAAGTTACTATATTTCATGATTTTTTTTCACTTTTTATAACTAATTATCTTTAAAATTGTATGGGTTTATGATTATGTCAAAAACTTTTCATTGAAGAAATACATCATTATTGCTATATCAGATAGAAATAGTGATAATAGTTGGAATTTTTGAACAGCAATCATTATTCAAAGCATACAAGATATTTAAATAAGAAGACAGAACATAATGAAAACAAAAAATGTAAAAGAAATTTTGTTGCAGTTAATGAAATATGAAATGTGTCTATCACCCAATTATCACTGGAAGTGCAAATTTTGTGATCTAGATAAATGCATAATGATCATTGATATTTGTTAATTTATTAAAAAATATTGATGATTATGCATTTATATTATTTATAGGAAAACTTTATTAGAAATATTAGAATGTTGCCATCCCTATATTACACAGCGATCCCTAACAAAGCTGTCTAATGTATTTTAATTTTTAATAATAATGCTTATTTGTACTTTACATATTAAAAAATAATATTTTGAATTGTATAAACCTAAAATAGGAAATAATATGCTATCATTTAAAAATTTAATAAACAATAGAAATTCTATACTGCTCATAATTTATGAAATACATACTTATCATTGAGGAAATTTTGATTGCATTAACTTTTCAAACAAACAAAATCATTTTTAATAAATATTAATCACAATTTAAAATAGTATTTTATAGTATATAGAAATTCAAATAGTGCTACAAAACAAACTTTTGTTATAAATCTATATATAACTTTTGATGAACAATAGTTATATTAATTTTAATTTTACTAAATTTTTCTATGCATAATTGTATTATTTAAAATATTTTTAGGTAAATAATGTAGTTATTTGCTTAAGAGGTTTATTAAATCAAATTAATATAAAATAATTATTCTTTAAGTTTTATACCACAATATTAATTTGATTCTATCAATTTAATACTGTATTTATTCGATTCTAACATGCCATTGATTTATTGATTCATTTATTTAATTTTCCTCCCTTTTCCCTCCAATTTTTGATTGACAGAACTGTGGACAAGGAAAATTATTCCAATTTTATTGTAAATATAGGATAAAACTACTGCAAAAGCCAAACTTCAGGGCAAAATTTAATTAAAATATTGACAGCACAAAAATAAAAACATTTCAAATATTATTATTATTCTTTTGTTTACAATAAAACATTGTTAATGAAAAAAATATGCAATAAAAAATTTAATTGTGACAAATATCATTTTAACAAACAATGTGATTAGACATATTTGGACACTGATCTGGTGAAACAGCCTTTAGCTGAATTAGTATTACATCATTAGTAATGGAAGTGGCCATTATTACATATACAATAATGGCCACTTCCATTATTGGTGTATTTTTATAACTGAAGTTGAATAAACATGAATTATTAATGCTAAAAATTGGACAATTAAAATGGAAATAAAATAGAAATAAAACAATGTAATGAATGCTTCATGAACTAGTTGACTCTTCATAAATTACCTTAAAAATATAACAACAACTTTTCATCTGAAACCATCTAAATCTTTTACAATATAATTCTTATACTCATTTAATGCATTTCTGCTTAATGCACAAGTTTTCTGGTCCAAATTAGTATGTTATAGTAAGTATATCTATATTATGTTATTTGATTTTATTATAAAAAATTCACTCAAATTACTTTTGGAATAATTATAATATTTAATTTAAAAAAAATATGCATACCTTTCCACATGCTCTACAATGATGTCTACGTTTAATTACAGTAAATTTAGCATCACAATGCATACAATTTGATGCTTCAGTGTCTGGCACCCAAAATGGTTTTATTTTGCCAAGTTTCTGTTCTTCTTCATTTATAGAAACTAATATAAAATCAAAATGAATTAAATTAAAAATGAATTATAATCAGAAAAAAAAAATGCATATTTTTACTGATAATCTCAAATTCCTTATCAATAGCCAATTTTAATGATAAAGAGCATAGTAGTAATAAATTTCAAGAAATATTATTAGAAAATAATGCATATTACTTTAATTTAAACAATAACTGACTATTTAATAAATTGGAAAATGTATTATATCATCAATTTGATATTAAAGAAAATATTACCTCTTTCTTCTAGAGATCTAGTATTTATAGTTTGAGAATTTGTTTCATTATCATCATTTTCAATACTTTCTGAAGTTTTATCATTTGATAAATTTTCTAAATCAGTAGGAACTTGGGGTCGCATGGAAACACGAACTGGAAGATTTAATGTTGTAGGCCTAGGCAAACGAGCTGGTGGCATTGGAATATTTTGTTCATCAAGTGAATTATTTCCTAATATGGCAGAAGTTAATTCATCAACATCATTTGTTAAATTTCCATTTTTATCATATGTCTGGCATATTTCTACCCTTTGTTGTATGGATATTTTTTTTTCAATATTTTTATCATCATCAGCATTCAATTCTAATAATGAAACAGATTTATCAGAAAGTTCCTGATCAAAATGATTTTGATTAACTTTAATATCAGCTACAGTATTAGCAGACATTTCAGCATTAAACAGTTCCTTATCAGATTTACTATATGAATCATCATTTTCAAAAGTATTAAATTCCATCAATTTTGGTTTAGCTCCCATTTCTTCATTATGATGCAAATCTTTATTTTCATTAATTATATCTTTAATTTCTGAAGAATTTTTATTTTCATTAATTATTTCTTTAATTTCTGAAGAATTTTCATTTTCAATGTTATCTGTTAATATATTACAAAGATTAGAAGTTTTTGAAATTATGTTTTTTTCAGTTTTTTCTATAAATTTTTCACAGTGGTCAACTTTTTCTTCCTCTTTGATATTCTGATCTGATATTTCATTAGATTCCAATTTTTGTTCATTATTACCATTTTCTGGAAATGATTTTACTTTTTCATTTGTACTTCCAGTAATGGTATCATTTAAAACATCTTGAAGATAACTATCCACTTCATCAATACTGATATCATTTTCATTATCTATTTCAACATCTTTGAATCCAATAGCTAAACCAGTATTTTTTATAACATTCTGTTTCAAATTATGAGATTTTATACTTGAATCTAAATTATTTTTATTATTATTTTCATTAATCACTTCATCTTGTATTTCATTTGAATAAGAATTTACTGTTCTGTTTTCATCAACATTTTCTGTTAAAAATGATTCAGTTTTATCCTTTGATTCCATAGTTTCTATACTATTTAATTTGCATTGCAAATTAAGTTCTGTCTCTAATTTAATATTTTCTTCCATATTTAAGGTTTTTTTCTGATCTGATAAATTTTCATCTTCTGTATAATTTTTTTCTTTACATCCATCAATATAACTTTCTTTTAATACATCAATCTTACTTTCTTGAGAACCATCTATATTATTAAAATTACTATCTACAGATTTACAACTGTGATTTTCATTAATTAATGTACAATTATTTTCTTTACTTGAATTTTGCATATTTTCATTTTGGTTACTATCTTGTTTAAAATTTTCATTTGGATGTGAAGGCAAAAGCTGAATCTTAATATCTGAAGAAGAAAATGAACTGTTGCTATCATTGGATGTATTTTGAACAGATATGCATAACATTTCTTCATTTTGTACATAGCCATTTGTAAAATATTTATCAGAATCATTTGTATTCTCAGGAAAATTGGTTAAAGAAACATCTTTTAAATCTTTAGTCCATCTACTGAAGTCTGAAAAATTTTCATTATTAATGTGTGTCTTTTCTTGATTTTTCTGGAATGATTTTGTTTTAATATCAACCTGAGACAAACTATTATGATGATGAATTGGTAAAGAAAGTAGAGTGGATGGTTTTAGAGCAGAAGCAAAATCAGCTTCAGATAAATCAAGTTTTTCTGAATGATCTTTATATAATTGTTGATAGTCACATACATTATTTGAAATGTATAATTTGTTGTCAAAACTAAAATTTTGGACACATTCTAAATTATTTTTTAATAACAGATCATCTTTAGTAACTGCTTTCTGATCAAGCTGTACTGCTCTATCTGCAAATGGAATTTTTAAAATAAATATTTAAGTCTTAATAAATATTAAATAGTAAAAATAAATTTTAAATATACCTTCACTTTCCTCAAATTCATCTAATACTTTGTCAAGGTCTATGGCAAATTTGTCCATCTGATTTTATAATTACTGTCAAATAAAATAAATAATAATTAGATAATATTCCCATAGATAAAATAGCATAAAATCTATTTAGAATTTCTCAAAACTTTTTGCCAGTTTAAACTGACAATTAAAACTATTAAGTGGAAAAAATATAGAAAGGATTATAACAAAACAAAGGGAACATATTCATAAGCATCAATTGAAATTATAAAAATAACTGTAATCAAACTAGAATTTAACAACAGAACCTTTGAATGCTGGTGATCAGTAAATAAATTAAAAACTAAAATCTCAAAAACCTGATAAATATCAAAAAATATATACTGATATTCTCTGCTTTATGTACATCTGATTTACCCAAATATAACTTTTTGTGGAATCTTTTCTATAAATTTTTTTTGATATATAAAAAATAAATACATACTGCATACAGGCAGTCCCTTACTTAACATAGATCTGATATATGCAGATCCATACTTACATAAAAATTCAGACTAGAAACAAGAATATAATGATCATAGAAATTAGAACTTAAATGCTTATATCACTGCATTATTCTCAAATTTTATCATTTATCATAGGCATATGTATTTCTTTTATTAGCTTAGTTTTAATATAACCTTTTCAGCACTATGAGCAGGGAAAAATATATTCTTTCTCTAGGTTATTGTGAAATAAATCTTCATATATACTATAACAGACTCTTATTAATTAAAGCACTTTTGATTCAATCGAACCTTCGTCAGTAATTATATGCTAACATATAAAAATAAACAAAATACAGTTTTAGAATTATTGTTCTAATTCAGAACATTTTATAATCAAATTTT
>WUQG02429952.1:0-14429 GCA_011317285.2 Androctonus mauritanicus | reverse complement strand
TATATATATATATATGTATGTGTGTGTGTGTGTGTGTGTGTGTGTGTGTGTGTGTGTGTGTGTGTGTGTGTGTGTGTATTTTGTGCTTTGGTCATATTATTTATCCAATGTCTGGATAATTTATCTTTTATCTTCTATTATATTCAGTCTGGCCAGTTGGTTCAAATATTAACCAAAATGTTTTGGCCGAAGTCAAGACTTCTATAATAAATTTTATTTTACACACAACAATAATTTGAATAATACTGATATAGTGCAGCAAAATTAAAAACTTACATATAAATAAATCTGGGCAAATTTAAATCACAATTGCTACTCATCAAAATAAAGCAAAAAGTCCATATAAACATAGGTCCAGAAATGTTTCCTTTTCAAGATAACACAGGGTGTAAAAGGAATCCCTGCAAAAGAGAAAATCTGCACTTATTCAACAAATACTACAAGTTAAACATTTGCCCATTACCATAGCATTAGTGAAAGATAAAGATAAAGAGAGAAAATATCATATTAACCATTACTGTATGCTATTATATGAAATGCATGATTTTGTTTCTTCAGTTCTTTCCCAAATGATCATGGATTATTTCCAGCCATTCATAAAATGTCCAATAGCTTTCACAATATTTTGATTAATGAACAGTTTGTTTTGTTACAGTTGATTGCAAACTACAATTTACTACAGCCATCATGGGCCGGTTATATAAACAGAGTCTACTTTTGAAACCTAGGCACAAAGTTAGACTACATAAAAATCATTTGCATAAATAAAGTCTGTGAATAGTCTTAGTCTAAGCATTGTTTCAAATACGCTTCTTGGCAACCTGTTTAGTACTTAATATAAACCTGTCCTGTGGCAGGTCTAAGCTGAATGCTAAGCTGGCACATACGCAGTTCATCACTGATTCAGTCACTAGGTGCTATTTTGTCATATCACTTTACATCGAATTATTGCTTTTTTTCAATTTGTATTTTAGAACAGTAGACAAAATGGAGATGATTGATAGATTAGCAATGCTAGATAGATTATATGAAAATCCTTTTGAGGTGAATAACAGAAAAAAAAAAGAATATAGAAGTTGAATCAATCCTCTGATGAAATACAATGAAGAATGAATTTAGAATGTGATTTAGATTTTCAAAGAACGGATTCCTATATATTCTAAATCTGTTTTTCCCGATGTACAGGGTGGAGCAGAGAAAATGCATATTTTCCACTACTGAATAACTCCCTCTGTTTTATTTATAGAAAAAAGTTTTATATTAAATAATAATATTTTTATTGCATTTTTGAAATCTACATACATTAATTAGGTTTGGAAAATAATGTCGGTAAGATGACGTCCTTCTTGTCAGACGCAAATTCAGAGTCTCTCCTCAAAGCTCTGCACGGCTTTCTCCATCATTTCATTCAACACAGCTTCAATTTCTTGATGAATGGAAATTTTCAGGTCATTGATAATGCATGGTTTGTTCACATACACTCTTGATTTCAGGTAGTCCCACAAAAAAAAAATCACAGATCAATAGATTGGGAGAGCGTGGGGCCAAGGAACATCGCCGAATCGTGAAATGACATGTCCAGGAAACATTTGTCGAACTACTTCCATGGATGCTCTCGTCGTACGAGCTGTAGCACCATCCTGTTGGAACCATATTTCTGTCATGTTCACTCGATGCCGTTCTAGTTCTAGACGCAGGAAGTTGTTTAACATTTCGATGTAGCGCGGTGATGTTACAGTAACTGCGATTCCCCCTCTTCAAAAAAGGAAGGACGAACAATCCCTTTCTTGGAGACACTGCACTACACTGTTACTTTTGAGCTGTGGAGAAGTTTTTGATGTAGTTCACATGGGTTCTCCGACGCCCAGTACCGACCGTTCTGTACATTAACATAGTCATCCAGATGGAAGTAGGCTTCGTCACTCATCATTATTAAGACGTCTGCATCTTCCGTAATAATGGCATCCATTATGCCACAAAATTCTTTGCGTTGCACAAAATCCCTTTCACTTAGCTGCTGGACGATCATTATTTTGTATGGATGAAATTTGAGATCATCATGTAAAATGCGATGAAGCGAACGATGTGACATTCCCAGCGCTATAGCCTGTCGCCTAGCGGATGGTCTCGGACTAGCAAGAACTGCCCTTCTCATTCTGTCTATGTTTTCCAGAGTTCGGAGTGAACGAGAAAGACCAGGTGGTTTTTTTCATCACAGATTCAGTACTTCTAACCGCCTCAATCCATCGGAGTAAAGTGTTCCTATCTGGGATGCACCTCGACGTTCGACATTAAACTTTCGACGGTAAAGACGTTGAACCGTTATCACAGAATCATTGTTTCTAAAAGTGCTCAACAGCAAACACGCAATGCTCTACGCTCCAACGTTCCATAGCAACTGAAACTACATTATCTGAGCTGTCCGCCAGAGATCGCTCAGACAAGGCAGATCATTACCCCACTCCTCGCTGAGTACTAGCGGTTTAAAAAAACGTGCGTTCTCTCTGCTCCACTCTGTACATATATATATTAGTCAACAAATGATACTGTTTTCCACTCAATAAGAGTACTAAGCGACGGGGCTATAACAGCCGTCCACAGAATCAGCTGGATGGCCGCAGTGGAAGTATGTTGTGCATCCTTCATAGAGGATCCAAGTTCAATTGCCAGGTCCCAAATCTCCAGATTTTTTCCAGGATGGTTCCAAGCATGATTCATTGAATTCTAGCTTCTACCTGAAGCTGCCTCAAATAGCACTGTGGGCGGCCCATAGTAGGAACTGGAATGCCTCACCGCTTAATTGCTATACGGTGGGAAGCGGCGTAAAACTGCACAACAAAATAAACAGTGCCACTGGCTGTTCATTCTTGAGGAGGGGTTAGCCGGCCTAGAGAGCCGTGAATCGATAGAACTGGCTGTACCTCATGAAAAAAATTTCTGGATTACGAATTTGCTAACCTATATGACTAGACCTATATAACCTAGAATCTGCCGCAAGTCCTCTAAAATGGAAAGCCAAAGCATTTCCACGCGGCCAATCCGGCCTCTATTGATTAATTCTATTTGTATGCTCTGAGAAATTAAAGAATTCATCATTAGAGATCTGTGAGTTTATTTTTTTCTTAAAAAGGGGATCCACAGAGAGGATACGCTTGAGAAACATTGTTCTAATCATGTCAGCTAAATTCAACACATCTTTTTTATTCTCTTTTTAGCAATCTTTAAATGTAACATGATGTTCTAAAAGTTTTCTTTTGTATAAGGCTTCATGCTTTATAAAGGTTATCTACTGTATTTTTTATGCTTCTTTCCAATCAGCGAGATTACTGAGGAACGGAACTAGTTCCAACCATGGGATGCACCCACACTCAGAGAGCCGAATGGTGAAGGATATGGATCGCCAGGTTAGACCCGGAATCCCGAAAAAACTTTTCAGGAGATGTCGGAGATGCCCGAGTCTTCCAGCGTGACATGCCAACTCATTACCACTCTGCCATCCGGCCACCTGTTTTGCTATATTCAATGTACAGTAGATCAGAGGTTCTTATTCCGGTGTTCTGCGGTAATTCGGTTAATTATGAAATTTATGAAAACTGTACAATATAAGTAACGTATAATTTTTAACAAAAGATATGTTCAGCACTGCATATTTAATTTTTGATGTTAGTTTTAACACTGTCCCTTTATATAAACACTAGTTCATAAGCCTGTCTACAAAAGGGATAGATGAGCCATATTTTCAAATTTGACTGAAATATTTATGATAGAATGATCGCTATATCATTTTTCTCATAAATAATATTATTTTTCAATCTATTTATTATTATATGGGTAAATTGAGGCCCACATAGTGATAAATCGCTTAAATCAAAGGTTGACAGACTGTCATCCTTTGATTTAAGCGATTTATGAATAAATCATTCATAATGGCAATCGACAGAATCAGACCATCTCACTAATTGATCAGACCATCAAATACTTTCCAAAGAATGAAATTCGGATCCAAATCCAGGTCCTATGGATGGAAAATCATAGTGTTACCAGATAATCAATCCGGCCGATAACACAAAACATCTGACTAAATAAAGATCTGTTGAATTTCGAGCCGTCATATTGGATCTGCCATTTTGAATCGAAAAAAATATCATCAGATTCCTATTCTGTAGCCTTCCAAACTCTCAATCCTAATTTACGTCAAAATCGGACTAACATTAAAGATCTGTCCCTCAGATTTTTAATGTTAGTCCGATTTTGACGTAAATCAGTATTGAGAGTTTGGAAGGCTACAGAAAATACAAGTTTGGAAGGCTACGTAAAAATTACAAGAAAAAAACATTAAAAATCTGTACCTCAGATTTTTAATGTTTTTTTCTTGTAATTTTTACGCTCCTTCCGAATCAATGCGATTACTAAGAAGTGGAATCAGTTCTAACCACTGGCGGCCGAATGGTGAAGGATGGGAATTGCTGAATTGTGTCCGGAATCCCGAAAAATTTTACATGAGATGCCAGATCTGGGAGCAAATCCGGGATGTCTCGCATGTCAAGCCAATGCATTACTACGCGGCCATCAGGCCATCAATCTGTCAAATTGGAGGCCAGTAATTTTGTGATTCCCTTTTGAGTATAAACTTTTTCAACCAATAAGTGAAAACACATTTTTCTCAGTATGAAACACTCGAATGATTTAGAAATAATGATTTTCACTCCACAAAATAAAAATTAGAAATTTAATTTTCCTCTTTACCACTCTTTTGATATGAAATTTCGGGTTATCACATTTTATTGAATCTATAACATCTCCAAATTTCAACTTTCTAGGCCATCGGGAATTACCCAAATTCTTGCGGACATATATGCATACTTAGTTCGTAAGCGTTTTATATATATAGATAATTGATTAGGCCTATGGTATTCCCGCAAACTGTTTTACAACTCCGAAAAGTTAAGAACTACTGTACTAAAAAATCACATTCTTGTAATCTCAAGAGTACTATATAATATATAGGTGTACTCTTGCGATTTTTTCTGAATATGTTTTACACTCTATATAAAAGATATTTAGTAAAAATACAGTGTTTTTCAAAAAATATTTGAAAATCATTAAAATGTTTTCAACAGTAAAACAGAATATTTTCAATACAAAAAACTTTCACTTCAAACTTATAAAAACTACTGTAATTTATAAATGGTTTTATGATTTTGAACATGAATCGAAGCATATCATTTTGAAAATTAAAATGTAAATAGTTAATATATAATCGATCCTGTATTTCATGCAAAAATCTTTTCTTTTTTTCCCGTAAACCAGTGGTTTCCAAACTTTGTGTCTGCGATCTCTTTTCTCATAAAAAATTCATACGCCCCTTCATTTTCATAGAAGTCTAATTTCATAAATACTTTCTACTTACAATTGAATGGTACAAAACTATATATCATATTTTGTATAAAGTTTTTATATTGTAAAAAATATAGGCTACATTTATTATAGTGTCATAGTTTTTAATACAATTAAATAAACTTACAAAAAAACGAAAACTAAATACGTGTTTAATACAACATAATATTCAATGCCACGAGTGGACTTATTTTTCGGCACAAATTCTCAAATCGGGTGATATTGCTACTCGCCATTCTTTTTCAATCACTAAACGAGATCGATATTTTGTCTTTAAAATAGCTACAGCGGAAAGTTTCTGGATACATGAAGATGTGTACTGTATTTATAAACCTTTTACCGATTTCTTTCTTTTTTCGACACCAATTTGAATTCATTTTTGCTTGTTTTTGTTAATTCCATAAATCTACGGTTAATTCTTATGCGCTCCACACTTTGGAAAACACTGCCGTAAACTATTAATTTTATACGCGATTCCAGCCAATCAAAGATGTCTAGAGTGGCTTTTTGAAGCGAATGCGTTTGAGATGGCGGCACTAGATGAATAAAGATTATTAATAAGTCATTAATATTACTGGAGTTGCAGTTGAGGGATTGATATACGCTATACAAATTTAACGGAAAATTGAATGCATCGTGAAACTCGGATCTGTTTAAACCATCGATATTAGCATCCTGGTTTAAACAGATCAAAATTTTATGGTATCAATACACACATATATATATTTGCTTTTAGAATAACTGTAATTTTAATATATATATATATATATATTTTTGTCAGAACATCGTATTTATTAAAATAATAAAACTTTTATTACAAAAGTTTTATTTAAAATACTGTGGTACTTGTGATCAAAATTTATTGAGAAAGATGTTTGTTTTTGAAATGCCGGGATTCTGGTTTCATAAATTAAAAATACCGAAATACCGGTTTTAAGATTTTTCCGGTATTGTGAGTCCTAATCCCTACTATAAGGCCTCTTAGATGTCTCTCCAGATGTCTATCGCTATAGGCCAAATAAAATCCTCTAGCTATAAGATGTTTCAGATTGATTTTTGAATATTAAAAAAATGTTCAATTTTATATTTATAATATATATTTTGTTTTTCTTTTTGATTTTTATTTGTATTTTATCGTAAAATCTTCAATTTAAATATTCTTTAGATCACATAAATGTATATTGAAAAAAAATAATAATTTTGCTAATACTGGATGAACTCTCGATTGGATAAGAAATACTATTAATAAACAATTAACAATATTTAATATAATACTTAACTTATATTATAAAATGATATTTATTAAAACATAAAAAGTACAAGTTACACATCGTTTTTAAAATCTCAAAATAAAAGTGAATCTGTTTACAATTATTTTTAATACTTAAAAAAAAAAAATAACATTATTAAAGATTCTTAATGATTCATCTTCATACGAATGAGAAAGATAGAAGAAGATATTATATAAATCGAACAAAAATATAGCGTGAGCAAATTATTTGGTTGATGTTAGGTACAGACTAGTAGTTCTGAAAGGAACTCGTTAAAAAAAACAAAAACCAATGATGAGATAAATTACATCGGCGTCACTGACGAGGTCTGTGGAAAAAGTTTTTTTTTTAATAACATTATATATAATAACATTCTTTCAATAAAGATAATACTTACACTATTTGAACTGGCAATTCCACACATATTATTGGATTTTTTCCATCAGAGAATTGATATCTAACATTAAGCGCTAACTGAAATCAATATTATTATATAGTTTTAAATTACATATCGAAACATGATATAAAGAAAATTTTAGCTTTAGCTTATATACAGATAAATATGCCTAACAGTAGGTAAATATAACTTTATTTACAAAAAAACTTCTTCAAAAATGAAAAAAATTGATTTGTTTCGTATACACTTTTAATGATTTAAATTTATGTAATAAATCTGTTTACTGGTAATAAAATAGAACATACCAAGGGGAAAAAAGATTGAACTGGAAATATGGAATGATAAGTATATTTTCTATCAGCGATTAATCCTTTGGTCTCTTTGCACGTTAAATTAAATTCGTCTCTAGCGCTTTCGCATATTTTGTCGCTTCTCCCGTAAGGAATTGGTATACCGTGAAAAACACCATAAATTCTTCTAACAACACTACTAGAGGAATTTTGTGTGGGAACTAAGAAAAAAAACACACAGATAAGTAACTCGAATAATTTGAAAAATAATATTTTACCTTAAAAAAAATATTTACCGAAATTCACCGTCACTATGTGAGAAGTCCCTCTAATTAAAGGGCACTTTGTGAAATTTTGACATCCAGAAACCTCTACCGTAACGTTTCGTGCAGTTTGAGATGTGTTTCTACCTGTAACAATGACAAATTTAATAATTATAATCATTAATCTTATAAACTAAATGAAAACAGTTTCTTATCAAGAAAATTAGGCTAAAAGGTCATCGATATTTCAAAAAAACTTCACTAGAAATATTTTTTTTTCTTTTAAGAAAGTTTCCTTAGATTAATAAGATTTGGTCGGAAAAAATAGAAAGGGAAAAATTAATTTTGAATTTTTATTGTTCTTTTACTTTTCAGAAAGGTTAATAATCTTTAAAGGAAACCAGGAACATAGGAAAACAAATAAGATTTCCTCGTTAATTGGATAGTATTCTATAATATAATTATAAAGTAGATCACTTTTTTAAATATACTTTCTATCAACAATTCACAGCGTGATACATCTTCGCATTTAATAACGTGTCAAAGTCCTACTTTTAAGGAATTTGGCCCAAAGTCATATTTTAAAGATATATACTCTATTAACGAAAGTAGTACACCTTAAATTACACAATATGTTGTAGCATAGCTTTTTTACATTTATAATCGCTGAAAAGTTAAAAACCAGTTTGAAATATTACAATTAAAATCACATAAAAATATTCTAAACCGCCATGATTTTTTTTTTAATGAAACAATCGTACTAAACAGTTACATAACTGACTTCTTGTCAACTTCTTAGGAACTGTATCGAAAACAAGATTTTAATTCAGGTGCGCTGTATATAATATTATGCAGGCTACTATATTAAGATATAAACTTATTTATAAATATGATTGCGTAAAAAAAAATGAAAACTTTCCTTCTCTAAGTGCACTTGACAATCGTCGAGGGAAACGACCGATGTCTATCTAGGTTTCTAGGTCAGTTAAATTTAGAAAGAAAACTGATTTTCTTATGGATTATTTAATTATTTATAACTAAAACCATACCGATTAGTTATACCGCACACGCAAATAATGGAAAAAAATTCTTTAAATTATTTATAACTGGAAAAACTTACGAACTTACATGGTATAACAGCGGGGAATTGAGCGTTGTTCCAAGTAAAGATGAGGATAAAAGTGAAGAAACCCAATAGACTGCTTAAACGCGTCTCCATCCTGAACTGAATTTCAAAAGAAAACTTAACCATGTCAGATTATTGTACAATCTATTTATTCGCGACCTGTTTCCACCTGTGACTATAAGAACCCAATAACAGGTTGTTGATTTTAAAGAACTCGCATTGATTGGCTAATAGTCTTGTGTCAGGTGAACAATTCGAATTTATCACAATTTCATTTATGAAATTTTTAAAGGAAATTTCAAAATTATTTGCGCTAGATATTTTCGCTAAATCATTGAATATTAATATTACATAAATTTCTTTCCTGAAGATCTTTGATATTTAAATTTTCAAATATATTTTTATTATTTAAATACACGTTATTTAAATTATTAAAATAATAATAAGTCGTTTCTATAATTATATACATATATAAATGTTTGTACTTATACATACATGTTTAAATAAATAATTCGAATTATACAGTATTATGGTGAGAGTATTTGATAACATAATCGCTACCGGTATTTTTATAACTCGATTATTTTTTTTTTAAATAAAGAATAAAAATAAATGTGTATTTTTATAAAGTCGATGAAAATGAGAGTTCAAATAAAAATAAAATAATTTTAAGATAAAAAAAAAATTGCTTTATCGTATTTCGCGGAAAAAACAAATTTTAAATTATCATTATACGATATAATATAACGAAAGTTTAAATTTTTCTCGCATTAAATTTTCAAGATTAAAAATAAATATGTAATTAGTTAATTCAATTATTATAAAGTTTTTATATAAATGCGCCATGTTTTCGCATGGCGCAATAACTTAATTAAAAGTAAATTGTATGATAAGAAAGTCTTTATTCTTTTCTGTTTTATCAGTAATGTATCGACAAATGTTCGAAAGTAGGGCTCGGAGTTAAAAAGTCTAGACACCAATACAGTTATCCCGTAGGGAAAATATAAAACCTTTTTTTTTTTTATAAAATATTTTGGTATTATTTACATCCGAGTAAACCGGTTTAAACATATACGATCTCTTAATATAAATTTTATTAAGAAGTCTTTGGCTAGTCTGAAAAAAATGTTTGAGTAGCTGCTTCTTTATTTTTAGATCCCGAAACAGTTATTCTCTTGTTTTTTGGCTTGGAAGCGGGATCTCCGTATGAAGTTTGAGTTATACTCTGATAAAATTTAGGTAAATGCAAGTAATATGGATCGAGTTCCGCTTGGTGACACGGTATAGAACAGAATTGTTTAACTGAAAATGCAAACAAAATTTATTAAAAAAAGAATATTCTTTACAAATATAATACTTAAAATTAATATATTAATGGCTAGAGGTACTAATAGAAACTATGACGGATTATAGACTAGGCCGCGGTAGGCGTGTGCCCATTAACTACAACAAACAATTAATTATATGAAACTTAGTCACTAAGTTGAATATTTAGTGACTAAGTTTCATATACTAATACATATTCAAGTATTCAACTTAGTCACTAAGTTCAATACTTGAATATGTATTAGTTAAAATAATTATGGGTTTTTAAAATATGTGGTTACCAGACCGTAAAATGTCTTAATCCGCCGGTGAATAAAACTTACTATCGCGTTTAGGAGGGAATTCTGGAATTCCAGGCCGATTATAACTGCAACCATAGGTGGTTAAGTAATAATGATCATACTATATTAATTAAAATAATTATAAATGAATTATTAAAATCAAAATTTAAATAAAAATAAAAATATCGCATTCACGTTTCCGATTTCTTTTTTCCAATATTCTTGATTTCTAACATCGCTGAGTTCTTCATCCCAGTTCTCGACCAGTATTTTCTTATTACTGTATGGGTTTTCCTAATACAGAATACCATTAAATTCTGTAATTAATTTTATTTAAAATATGATTACCATTATAATTTAAATTGCTTAGAGTAATTTTTAAAAATTTAAATAAAACATGATTTAGATTAAGTCTCGAAATATGGCATCATCTTTTTTCAAAAGGGTTTGAAATTAGGAATAAAATTCATTAATCAGACCAGAAAAAACTATAATTATTAAAGTAATGAAAAAATAGGAAAAACTTTTAAAAGTTTAAACAATTGTTTAAAAAAAAGGGCATGCGAAATGTCATATATCGAGTAAAATGACAACAGGTAAAAGGATGATACGCTACAACATTTAAAACATTTTAAAACAGAGAAATAAATAATATGCAATAATTAGTAAATTGTACTGATTTTATTTGTATTTTGTTTGCTGTAAATTGTATTTTATTTGCTCTTTGAAATATTACAACATTAAAAATAACTTAACATTCAAAAATATTATTATACGCTACCACATTTTTTTGGCACAGACATCTGAACAATATGATCCAATATCTAACATTCTTATTAATCTGGCTTTCTGAGATGGTCCCAATAATATATATATGAATTTCATTCAGACCGAGCAATATTTATGCCAACTATGTTAAAAAAAATCTTTTCCTTTGTTACCTCATTAATATTGATGTAATGTTAATCATTTTCAATCAACTTGGTTTTCCAAAAGGTCCCAATAACACGTGAATTTTATTCTCTTTGGGTAAAATTCATATATTCACCATAATACGATTGTTATGGTGTTTTCTGGCAAACAGTGGACAGACAACGGACTGATAGTCGGGCAATTTAATTCATATAATTTTTTAGTCCATTTTGTTTCAAGCATTGAAACAGTTTAATGAAAAATGGGGTAAAAGTGTCTGCAGCATATTATCCCGTTATCTATGCGGCATATTACCCGAATGTCAATCCAACTGCCAAAATTCTAATTAATAACCAATACATAAACGTAATGGCAGCATTCAAGATAGCAAAAATGACTATAAGGTATATGCAATGGCAGAAATTTTTCATAGTCACATGTTACGGTTATCTAATTTTCGGGCAAAAATCAGTAGATGATCAGTAGATAATGGCGATGGATCGAAAGTGTCTGTCAACTTTCATTCAATTGATAACAGGCGCCTGCCAGAGCCTTAAATTATCTTACTATTAAAATAATGCATTATTCCCCGTCTTACTAAATATGCATACTGTACAAATATCCAAAAATAGCGAATAATACAATAGGATATAAATATAATAAAACATTTGGTGATCAAGAAAAGATTTATTATGGCTTTCTGCTTCCTATTTCTTATTTTAAAACTTTTTATTTTGCGAAAATCTTCCTCTGTTTAAGGAAGAGACGCTCGAATTCATTAATTTAAGTAATTGCTATCGTATAAAACTTTTTAAAAATAATGCATCATAATACGATGAAAACACGGTTTCAAAATGGCCGACATTCGGTAATTCGCTATTTTAAAACTTAAACGTTTAAAAAAGTTCAATATAAATAGATTACGTACTTTCATGTAGTCATAACAACCAGTTTTAGGTACATAATCCGTCTGTTGGTCGTGAAACCATTTCTTTCCATAAGTAGTAGCAGAAATTTTTGAACAAAATGGTGGAAGATAATAACTTCCTATATTCGGATCTCTATGTTTAAAATTTGACATTTTTTTATGATTGCAGAATCTATTTTAATCGATAAAAATGTGAATATAAGAAAACTAGAATTTAAAGTTACCAATTAATTTCATAGAATGATAGAATGTTTTACGTTAAAAATATATTGCAATTATTAAAATAGATTTTTTGAATGGAATTCGAAGTGAGCTTGGTGGTTATAGAATAAATAATAATATTTCAAACAAAAAGCGTTTTTAATTGATTTTATATAAGTTCAGAAATTTTGGAAGGAAAGTAATTCGTATAAAGTATGAATCAAAAAATATTTTTAATGATTTAAGTCGATTCGTTAGATCACATCGCATCTTCGTCGCGCTTCAGATACGCGCTTTTCCGTATTTATTGTTAGCCAACATCTATTATCTTTCTGATTCTGCTATTAAAAATATGCGGATATAAATGGCCCTCATAAATTAATATTTTCATATAAATTTAAATATCGAGTACCGCAAAAATAGGATTTAAAATATATAAGTGGTGACATTAGTCCTCCTCTTGGGCAGCACTTTCATTTCTAACAAATATGTGTTAATTTTCCGATTATATGATTAAAAATATGCGCGTATGTTTAAATATCAATTTCTAAATATATAGGAAAATAGCAATATATCAGAAATTTCACTAACAAGATCGGAAATGTGTAGATCGATTTGCTACTAATGAACACGGATTCAAATACAGTGTATCGATTCCCAACAGTTCTGATCGAACAACTTTCGTCATCTCAGTAGTTCTGAACAATTAGTAAAACAGAGTGATTAATTTCTCGACTGATTTCAGACATTAGATTTGTGCTTCCGATGATCATATGTTGGCCGGCTTTCCACTCCCGTCATTTGTTTGTGAGTTTTAGTTTTCATTTTCTGTCATTTATATAAATTGATTACTGTAATATAATACCGGCTGTTGAAAAGTGCGATATGAAAAATCAGACGCGATACATAACGATATAGTCTTGGCTAGTTTTTCATATCGCGTCATGGTGTCTCGATATATATATGTGTGTGTCGTCAATTCGTCTTTTGCCTTGGTACCGATATTTTTTTTAATAACAGATGTCGCCACTTTCCACTCGAGTAGCGGTAGGTAATGTACTAAGTATTGGAACGAAACAAGCTCTTCCATTGGCTGTTTACCCTTGCAAAGTGGGTGATCAGCCGTATTAAGAACGGAGATTGACGGGCCATAATAAACATTTCTAAAACATGAGACCAAGAATCAAACCTAACTTGTAAGTTCTCCAGAATGGAAAGCACTATTAGAATAAATCCGACATTTCCACCAGTAAATTTCGGATTTATTCTAATAGAGAACTAGATTTTGAAAAATTTTTAATATTATAAAAGAACATATTTATTTCAATCAATATGATATTGTTTTGTATCTCGAAATTTGTGTTTTATTTATTGGTCTCGATTTTTATCATTTTTTGTGAATGGGAGTCAGTTTATATACGGATCGTCTTATACACGAGAATATACATTACATTCATTCACGGAATTTTCTACTATTTTTTTTATAAATGCATGCAAAATTATTCAAATTATAAGCAAATAATTTTTGATATTACTTCTTACAGAATCATTATCTATATATCTTATATATATATAAAACGTTTACGGATCATGTATGTATGTATGCGTGCATGTATTTGTGGGTGTATGTATGCAAGCACAATATCCACAAGCACACGTATGTATGCATGCATGTATGTATATCTACAAGATTTTTGAATACTTCTCGATAACCTAGAAAATTGAAATTTGGAAATTGTTATAGAGGGATCATTGGACTGGTTTGGAAAAAATACGGCAACCCGAAATTGAATTTACTGATTAATCTCAGTTATTTCTGCACTATTGTATCTATATTAGAAAGATTCTATGACGATTGTTTTTATGCAAGCCGGTTTTCGTTGGTCGATTTTTTTTGGGTCAACAGATGACGCCACATTCCATTCACTGAGAATACTTTGTGATGGGGAGAAACAATCCCTTTCACAGGCTGCCCACCTCTGCAGAGGGGTCAGCCGGATGGTGGAGGACGGGAATCGACGGGCCGGGCCCGGACCC
>WUQG02429941.1:0-14431 GCA_011317285.2 Androctonus mauritanicus | reverse complement strand
TAAACAAATTAATGTTGTGTTCTTGGGCTAATTATTTAAAATTTTGTCATAAGATTCTTTTATATTATGTAACTTAACAGTATTGTTCTTTGTTCTAAATTAGAATGTTTGTAGAATTTTGAGCTGAAGAGGGCATCCAGACGCTGAAAACGTTACTCAATAAATTCTGTTTTTATTGAAATTGAAGTTTTGTGGACTGCTTAGTAGTGCTATAACTAAATTAGAGAGAAAATGTGTAATGACACTTAAGAATTGAGTGATGTTAAAGAATTATGGAAATAATGACAAATATCTGCTTATTATACAGCAATAATAAATCAATTTTCATCATTTTTAGAATACACAATCTTTTAAAGATTACAAAAATATACATGAATTTTTATTTTGGAACTTTTTGCTTTTGTCAACTTTTATTGATTTGTATTTTTTAAACTAGCACTTAAATGCTAGTTTAAGAAATACAAATCAGTAAAAGTTGATAAGCAAATTAATTTAAGAACCATCAAAATGCAAGCATCAACAATTGACATTCTACTATTTTTGTAACCATATTAATGTATAATGTGTGATCCATAAATTATTTTTAATTTAAATTTATAATTTGTTTATTTTTTTACTCTTGCTGCTATTGTTTATAATTTGTAATTTGAACCATTTTTTTTAGAATAGATAAGTAGTTTTTGTAAAAAATGTTTATTAATAGTTCTTAGCATACTGAAGAGGGTATGGAAGTACTTTACCCTCTTCAATATACCAAGAACTATTAGTGTTATACTTTTGAATTATTATCAAGGGAATATTATACTTGAATAAAATATGCTTTTTGTTTTTCTGAAAATAGTTTATTGTTGATCATTAGTGCTAATTTAAAAAAATACAAATAATACATGAATTTTATTCAAATTTGACAATATTTATGAGGTATCATTTTGACAGTAGATGTCTAATCATATATGATCCAATATAGATCATTTTCAATAGGCTTGGTTCTCTAGAAGGTTCCAATAATAAATGTAAATTTTATTCAGATTGAATAATACTTATGCAAGATATTGCCCCAAAATATATGAATATCAGTAATAATGAATTGATATTGATCATTTTCAGTATATCTGGATTTGATACAGTTTAATTTCCCAAAGAAAGATGAAAATTCGAATAATAGAAAAGGTCATATAAATGATTTATTAATATTTACTAATTTGTTTAGTTATTCTAATATGATCTTTTAATCTTTAAAATAAAAATTAGAACCAATATTATAAAAATTTTTTAATATTGATTCTAGTTTCATAATGATTAATGAGTTCTCTAAATTTTAAATCTGATGATTTTTAATTCTGTCAATTTTTATCATTAATATCAATTATCTAATATCTTACTACAAAAATTAAAATTAATCATAAATTTTATTTTTCTCAGATTTTTAATGATTAAGAAATACATTAATGATAATAAATGATGAAAAAATGGGAGATCTTCAATGTACAGTAGAATTTTGTATTGAACTTCAAAAATTCATTAATGTAGATCTTTTCCAGCGAGGGTAAGTTGGTTAATAAATATCATATTTATATAATAAATTATTTTAATATATGAAATATTAACTTTATTTTGATAAATAAATATATTATTATTTAGCTAAATATAAGTCAATCTAATTGTATGAAATTTAATTCTTGAACAAATAAAAATTGTTTTACTTTAAATTAGATCAACTTTCTATTTTTGAGTCATTACATGGGATCTGATAGATGCTGTGATATCATTTGTTTTGTAAAAGTTTACCTAAAATCTTTTAAAAATCTCTAAAATTACGTGCCTATAATTTTAATTATTACTGTTTAATAAATAGTAATTTATCATTGCAGCAAATTTTTACTGAAGATTGTACTCTATATCAACAATTCTCAATAAAAATTTTTAAGCTACCACACTGATCTGAACTCAATTGGAATAAAATTGGAGAATAGCAGTATTTGCTGACCATTTTCAATAGCTAGTTCTACACTTCTAAGTTTTTCATGATAGGTTCAGGCTAAGCCCATTATAACTCTATTCACTTTTTGGATGAATTTTTGAGTGGTTTCTAAAATAACAACCATCACATATAACTTGCCAGAATCAGTATCATGATTAAACTAATTTGGCATAATTATAATATGATAAAAATTGATTATTTTTATAATGAGTAGAAATTCAAAATGCTTTTCATACATTCAATTTTTATTTGAAAGAGAGATTATTTTTAAAATTAACTAAATAAGTATATTGATTTGGATTAGTAAAAGTTTGATTAGTTAAAGTAATTGGATTAGTAAAAGTCTTTAACTATACTGTACTTACTGTACTTTAAAATGAAAACAGAAATCATTAACAAATAGCAAAACCAGCACTAGGATGTATCAAACAAAGCATTTGCCTATTAAAAATTATGAGAATGCAAAAATATCACTAAAGGAATATTCATTTGCTACCAGGAGAGCTCAATTTTTTATTTTTATTCTAGAACCAAAATTCCAATTCTGGTAAACAAGATAGTTCAATAAACATTAAACAGAAATCTAACAAAATTACATCCATAGTTTTCTTAAATTCTCTCTCCCATTTATACACAAAAACATTTTTTTTATAGGTGCATTAAAAACACCTGGTGACTATCTTGGTCATCATGGCTGCACTTGAGAATCATTGATCCAGATTATTAAATTTAAATCAGCTGTCTATATTATTTATCAAATTATATGTTTTTCAAATATTTTCTTTCTTTATCAAATGTAATATTGATATTTTTCAATACATAAAATACCTTAAAAATTGCTCTATCTTAGATATTTTAGAACATTATGTAAATTCAATTGAAATGTTTTTCAAACTATGATTAAATCAATTTAATCTTTAAAATTAAGTTTTTGAAGTTGAAACTAATTAAATACAGGTAGTTCTTGATTTGTATTATTCTGATATTATGATTGGCCCTTACAATATTTTAAACTTTGTTATTTTCACAGCATATTAATTAGAAATACTTTTTTGTTTCGTTAAAAATGTAGTAAAGCAATTTCTTACCACCTTGGAGATCCAGGCTCAATTCCAGATGATTTTATAACAAGAATGAAAGCACCATAAGCAAAGACAGTTTTTATTACGGTAAAACATTTTTGGACTGTATAGTTAGTCCCTCATCAGTACCGTATCTCCAGTATAGAAATATAACAGTAAACTAAAATTTTTTAAAACATTCTCAGAATACACAGCAGTTCCATTATCATGAAAATGGAACTGCTGTGTATTCTGAGAATGTTTTAAAAAATTTTAGTTTACTGTTATACTTCTAAACCGGAGATATGGTACTGATGAGTGACTAACTGTACAGTCCAAAAATGTTTTGCTGTAATAAAAACTGTCTTTGCTTATGGTGCTTTCGTTCTTGTTATATGATTAGTGAAGCAAAGTATTTTATATTTGTCCAGATGATTTTATCATCTTAAAGGATTCAATATTCTGTTGTCTATTATTACTACTAAAATTATTACTGTTTATGGCTATTTTCATCTTGCAATGGGAATTATCAAAACATAAGCCCATCATAAGGATTACTTGTATATTTTAATTCAAAAAACTCAGCACTTTGGCAGGAAATCGATAAAAAACAACACATTTATTTTACTAGAAGAAGCGCTTTTGATTCTTGTACATGAATCATTGTCAGCTTTGAAGATTTTAGAGAATAGAACGTCGAATACATAAAACAACGGATAAAATTCAAATTCATAACTATGGTAACACTTATTAGACAGATAATTAAAAATAACCTAAAATTACATAAAATAGCTAAAATATTAAAACACTAAACACAAATGTTACTTCTACTTCGGCATTACTACAAGTTTTTTTGAATAGTTTTACTGGTAGTGTATAAAGTATTTCTTGTGATGTATATTTTAAATTGCTATTTTATTAAATATTTTAATAAAAAATAATTTTTTAAAGAGAGAAGTTATTGCAACACTTTTTTTGTTTGTTTTTGATAAGATTTTAAAAACTTATTATAAATAAATTAATACTATGGACAATTTATTAAAATAACAAATGCAGATAGATAATTGATCAGTCTTCTCCTTGAAGATAGGGACAGCCACAGCCTTAGTACAACACTGGATCATCTTTCACTTAACAAATCTTAGATGTCATATCTTAACATATATCAATATCTCAACCATGACCCACACCCACACCTGGATTCTTATTACATTTCAGACTTATTCCAAATTACATTTACAACTTATTCCAACTAATTTGCTTGCAATTCATCCATTGTATTTATTCTGTTCTCAGCTCTTATTCATCTCTCTCTCTCTAATAGAGAGAGATGAATAAGAGCTGAAAACAGAAATAGTAATACTCTTGCCATTTATTAACCACCATATTTTCATACTATAACATTCTGACATCTTTGTCTTTCATATCATACCCACATAACCACTCATCCACTCCTAATTTTGTTCTTTCCTCTAACTTTTCATAATCTTCCCAAACATTATATTATTCCCTTCAAAATCACTCTTCATTTGAATACTTGTTCTTGTTTTCTTTCACCATCCATGCACATTCTTTATTACATCTCTCTCACTTTTCCACATTTATAATTTCATTTAATATTCTCAAATATTCTCTCTTCTTCTCTACCACAATATATACCATCTCATCATTCTTCCATGTTTCCTTCTTAACTGTTGTTTCTTTCTGGTAATCTCACTGCTCATTCTTTAAAATATATCCATATATCCTCCACATTGCATATTCTCTCATCTATTGGCCCATTCCTTCACATAACTTCTCTTATATATCTCTTATTTCATATTCATATCTTTCACTTTCAATTGCATCTGCATTTCTTTTATTCATCTTATATTCTGTAATAACTGTTCTGCTCCATGGTAAAAGTTAAAAATCGATATCACTTATAGTAATATAGTTTGATAAAGGACATAATTTGACTAATACTGCTTTAGTACTACGTATTAAATGATAAAACTTTGTTCTGCTGTTCAGTGCTTGAAGAGGAGGTAAGGATCCCATAGAATCTGGACACCATTTCTAGTTATTATGGGAAAGTTGAACTATAAGCAATCCAAGAAAATCTTTAGAACACTCAATTTCCTTTCCATATAATAATATGGAATGAAAGAGGATATATAATAATAATTTTTTATAATTTAGATGTTTACTGATTGAAAAACATAACATTTAGTTGTTTGAATATTAATTGTAAATATTTTATTGTCATTCATGATTAACATCATGTTCAGTATTTGTATATTCATCTGTTATTGATGTACAGTACATGCCTCCTCTTTTTGTTTTCATATGTATCTTGTAGCTTACTATCTGTATCCATTGGGAACCTATTGCTTTCTTTATATCATCTCATTATTTATATTATTGTTTTTGTTCAGGATATATTTTTCCTTATCTTGATTGCCACTCTGTAATTCTCTTTATCTTACTATTATACAAAATGTTTCTAAAAGGTCTGGCCAAATTTAAATCAAAAGATGCTCTTATCAAAACAAAGCAAAAAAAAAAAACCATATAATTATGGGTCTGGAAATTTCTCTTTTCAAATTTGTATACTTTTCACACTCTGTGTTATCTCACACAGAGTGTGAAAAGCATACAATTTAATATGCCTATTAGTCTCATGATGGCTATAATAAATTGTGGTTTACAATCAGTCGTAAAAAAACTATATAATTACACTACTGTGCAAGCTACTGGAACAGTTTGTGAATGATTGGAAATAACTCATAATTTTAATCTTTTGTGGGGGTTGTAAATATGACCTATGCTTTTACACTCTTGTTATCTCAAAAAGAAAACATTTCTGATCCATGTTTATAAGGACTTTTTACTTTGTTTTGATCACTAGTATCTGTGATTTAAATATAGCCAGACTTTTCTATACAGGTAGTTCTTGCTTCACAAGATCCTGGGTTTGTATATTGTTTTCAAATAATCAAGAATCAACTATCAATAAAATCAAAAATATGAACATTAATATTTATTTATTTCATATTAAACATTCATAAATATTAATAATAGCTATGCAATTAATATTAATGTAGCTAATCAATTTATAAAAGTAACCAGCATTTAAAGCCATGTATATAGCTATGCAATACAGTATTGTTAAGTTCATATTAGACATTTTGTTGTCTGCCACAAAATAGAAAAAATCAAAATAGCAGGCTTGGAAGTGAAAATAGCATGCCTTCTAGCTGCCATAGTGTCATTGGATTTAATTATGTAAATAACTTTGATTCATGGATTGTGCCAATGAAGAATAAAAATTCTTTAACATTAGTATGACTTAAATGATTTTATTATTATTTGCTTGATTTTAAAGGTTGTGTTTTCATTTCTTTAGATTAATAAATCATAAACTGTTGTTTTGTTGACTTTTATTTAATATTATTATGATCAGATTTCATTATTGAGAATGAAATTCTTATATTAAACATTATCTATGGAAAATAAATTCCTTCATTAAACACAAGCAACCCATCAAGCACTATCTGCAGTGAATTAAACAGTTCACATTTAATTAGGCTAACGTTTTCAATGTTTACACATCCTCTTCAGGCCTTTTAAGCTAACCAACATTGAACTTCCTAAGTTCGATGTCAGTTAGCTTAAAAGGCCTGAAGAGGATGTGTAAACATCGAAAACGTTAGCCTATTAAATGCAATCTGTTTAATTCACTGCAGATACTGCTTGATGAATTTCTTGTGTTTAATGATTACTAGTTTTGCAGTTTTTGTATAGTTAAGAGATAAATTCCTTCTTTGAGTTTTTGCTTTACAATTCCTACTCCAAGAATGAATTAACTCATAAAGTTGGGAACTATTTATATTAATCTTATCTCTTCCATCTTATTTAATTTTTGATATTATATTTATTTGAGGTAAAATTATCTTTTATCTCAAATAATGGCAGTCTTAAAGGCCCTATTATTAAAAATGTTTTACAGTTAAAAGTGCCATTCTCTGGCAAACTTTCTTTAAAATTGATGCTAGTCAAAACTGAGATCTCATGAAATAGTTAAAGATTTTTCTCTTTTTTGATGAATTAGTAATGGAAAATATTATAAATTGTAAAGATGTCGCATACTAATAACTGCTTATTGCATAACTTTTTATCTAAATGCACTATACAAGATTTATAAAAAATTTCTATTTAATCAGTGTTACTAATGAAATGAATGAGGTTTAATCATTTTTATTAATGGCTGTTATTAGCTTTTTGTGAATTTGATCAGATTGATATTTCTTGATAAAGTTTTTTTACCTTCTAGCACTTATAAGCAGTCCGTGACGTATACATTTGTGCCCGTATGCATCACGGACTGCTTATAAGTGCTAGAAGATAAAGAAACTTTATTAAGTAACCGATAAAAAGTAGTAAATTTTTTTGATTACTTGATATTTCTTGTATTTGGAAGTGGATTTTCTACCGATTTGCATTTTATAACAGCTGTTATGTATTGTACATCACTAAAAATATATAACAAACTCATCAGCAATATCATCAGTAAAAAAATAATCTTAAGAAAGATATAGCATCATAATTCAATTATTCCAAAATGGCAAACCAAGGGTTATTGTTAGGTCTATGGCAGACCTAAAGCCAAAAAATCTGGCATTTATCAAATCTCTCTGATAAATAATAGTTTGGACAAAAATATATTCAATTCCTGTCTAGAGACGTAAAAATCTGACTGACTGAGCATCAAGCCAACTTAAAAATAAGAAAAACTACCACCATCCTCAGTCTTCACTCCTCAGAACATGACATTTTCATCAGATGTCCTGATGCATATGTAATTCAGGACTACTACAGTTTTCCACCCAAGCTGCATAAACTCTTCATATCATTAAACAATCAAAAAGTAATTATGTTATTAACAACTGTGATCCTAGTATTCTATCAAGTATCAAGTATTCTATCAAGATACTTGATAGAATACTATATCTCATATATTTTAATATATCTCATATAATTTTTAATGCCTATTTAACTCATTTAACTGTATACTAATAGTAATTATCTGTTTAAAATTTAATGTATTCGAGTTTTAGAACACTATGTTAAATACCTAATCAATCTCATACACAAGCACTTTAGCAGTAAATGGTGCAATTTATTATAACTTCTATAATCTATCTAACGTTTTCAGCAACTCGGGTTGCCATCATCAGGCTTACAGTCAAACAGAATTCATACACAAAAGGATGCAACAAGTTTAAAATACAGAATAGAATATTAGAACATCAAATTAAACTTAACATTAGAGTATTGCATGGATTAATGTTAAAGTGAACAAAATAAACATAGAGTAAGTATACAAATATATAAGAACCAATTGTAATAAAAAGTAAATAAAAATGGTGTTATCAAGTGCTAAAGTGCTTGTGTATGAGATTGATTAGGGATTAATCCAAGAAGTAAAGCAGTTGATTTAGTATGGACTATATTAAATTTTTAAAAGTAGCATTCTCAAATGTTAAGAATGATTTCTGTTGGAACTGAGAATGGCGAGTAAGCCGAAAGCGCTTCTATAAGTAATAAAAAAGTCTTTTTAGAAGTTTAAAGGTCTGCTCATTAGTGCTTGAATCAATTAATTATTATAGTGTAGTATCGTTGAGAGCAGTAAGGTTTCTTCACCTATGATATATCTCATCTCACATCAGACACTTGCTGTGAAAGCATGTGTTGAATCGAAGTTTCAGACTTGATATTTTCTTTCATATCTAAATGTTAATCACATATCTTAATTATATTAATATTAACATACTATTTTATTATTATTATTATTATTATTTTTTTTTTTAATTGTAATTTTTTATTCATTTATTTATACATTTTTTATAACATATAATGTTTTTCCCATATTGTAAACCTAACAAATACCTCTTAACATTTCTAAAATCCATAATTTTTATTTTTCACAGTGTCTCCATTTGTATAAATCATTTTAACTTCACCATATATAGTCTATTTATTTTGAAATCAAATGATGAACAGCTGCTATTTCATTCTATCATTGTGACATGTAAATCTTTTCTGCAAGTCAGTTATGTAGTTGAAGACTCCATGAATAGATCAAAAATGCTTTATAGTAATAAAATCTTTATCCTGATAAGTGCTATTGTGGTTTTTTTCTAATTATTATTTTGTCTGTGCTAATATAGAATTATTGTTGAATTGATTTATTTGTTGATTAAAACAAGTTATTTATTACTAACTTGTGTTGAAATATAGAGTTTAATTAATATTCAAGCTTTTATTTTATATGAATAAATAATATTCAAATTAATAATAATAAGTCAGTCTATACAGCACTCTTAGCAAGTATAAACATTTTTAATTTGCAAAACATTTTTGGACCTACTAAGGGTCCCTCGTCAGTACACTATACGACTAAATATTTAATAATAATAATTGTTTGATAATATGTTTGCTTCATTAATTCATTTAAACAGTTTTAGGCATTTTTTTGACTGACTATTGCTATTTCTGGTTATTTATTTGATTGTTAAAATAAAAATCAGTAATTTATATGTTCAGGAAATCCAGAGTCTAACTCTTGTATATTGCAACGTTAACTTACCTTAAGTGTAATGCTGCATGCTTAAAACTTAAATGCATTGTTCTGTAATCATTTAAGTTTTAATCATGCATTACTTATAAATAGTTTAATATAAATATGATTTAATTAATTACATTAAAAATTTTATATTTAGAATTATATAAAATTTAAAATACTATGATGTAATTTATTAGAATATCATTATTTTATTTTTAGGTACTATCAAATCCGTACATCTTTAAGGTCATCTCCAAAACTACCTGCTAAAATTGAAGTTACTTTGCCTCGAAATTCATGTATGTTTCAAATTAGCTTTTTTAAAGCTAAAAATGTATAATTGAGTTAACAATAGTTGTGTAATTACAGGGAAGATTTATATCATAATATTTAATTATTTTACATTTATTTATATAATTGTTATTTTTTAAAATACATAATGTAATAGTAAAATAAATACCAAAATTATCTTAATTATGTTTGTTAGGAACCTTTAAATTAGCTTTCCTTAACTCTTTGCTGACACAAAACTAGAATTTTAATTTTATATTAAATTTCTTTAGACTTCGTGGGTCAGTTAATATTATTAAGAACTTAATAATAATAACTGACCCATGAAGTCTAAAGAAATTTACATAAAATTAGAATTCTAATCTAATAATAAACTAATAATAATAATATAGACTAATAATAATATTATTAAGAACTTAATAATAATAACTGAGGACTGACTGTAAGAATAAAATGACATTGAACAAAGATTGATTTGTTTAATATAATTTTGTTTTTACAATCAATATATTTTTTTTTTTGTGAAAAAATCTTTTATTTAATTTTTACAGTTTTCATTTGAGTATCTATTATAAATGATAAGTGCTAGCTCTTACAAGAGCATTCATAAACTATGTCAGAGTGTTAGGAGAGAGGGTAGATTTATGATGATAAATGATGAAGGGGCGAGAATCATACAAATTATGACATCTTGCATCTTGCTGTAAAATTCATTACAATTTTTATCTCTATGACTAAAAAAATCTTTTTATTCAGAGAGGCTTTTATAAAATGTTTATATTTAGTTATTCAAAAAATAAAGACTAATGTAGCATATTTGGAAATATGTTTGTTATAAAATATAAGTTAGATATCTAGGACTAAGTATAAGTTAGATATTTATATTCAGTTGTGTGAAGATTTATTTGGAAATTATAGAATATGTGTAACAAAATATCAGTGTAAAATAATTCTATTCTATAGTTCTATGTATTTATTTTTTTTATATATAAAATCATAAAAAAAAATTTTAAATAGAATGGGAAGGTCTTCAAATTTATGATATCACATTAAAGGAAGTCAAGCTTAATGTGACCAAAAATGATGAGAAGCGAGAGAATCAAAAATGTTCAAAATAACATGAAGTAGTTTATGAATGCTCCCTTAGAAGTAAAACAAGTAAAGAATTGAACTCAACTTTGTATATTATTTTAAAAATTTCTTATTTATTTTTAATAATAAAATTTTTTATTTGGAAAATGTTAAAAAGCAAGATAAACTTTGCAATAATTTAAATCATTATATCTACTACTATTAAAACTACAACTGTTCCTACAAAAAATTTATTGAATTTAACAATTTTCATTTCAAAATAATTGATTAATTGTTATCAATATATATTTATTTATTTACTTTTAGCTTGTTCTCTTACATTTCCTGCTTGTATTGTAAATGGTACTGCAGTAAGTAAAACCTTTCAAATACTTTATAAAAATGAAGAAATACAGTTGGAAGATATTATAGCTTTTAAAGCTCATTTTTTAATTGATAGTCATCGAGTAAGTAAGAATTATAATTCTTTATTTAATGACTATAAATGGGATGCTTAATGGTATAATTAATAATTATTTCATGAATTAGGTTCGAGAAATTTTACATAAAGCTGATTTTCAGCTTGTAGTTGAATTATGGTTTACTGATCAAAATTTTGGGTAAGTTTCTAAAATTTATTATCATACTGAGATTACTTTTTACACTGCTTCTATCCATAAATTATACAAAATGCCTATTCTTAGCACTAATAGTAGTCAGAAAATGATGCTCAATAAAAGTCAGATTGAAACGAATTTTGTGTCAATCTGACTTTTATTGAGCATCATTTTCTGACTGTTATTAATGCTAAGAATAGACATTTTGCATATTTATTATTATAAAAATGTAAATATTCTATAATAAATCATCTATAATTAATAATAATTGGATTCATAATATCAAAATCATTGAATGATTTGCTTTTTGGAGCAAATCCATTTCGTCATATATTTTATCCATTTCTCAAAATAATATAAAAATTTGATTTAATTAAAAGAATCAATAATAAAATTTATTACTGTGTCATTTGAGTAACAGTAGTCCTTATCAATTAATATGCAAAACAGTTAAATTTAATATCTAAAATTTGCATTTAAAAAAAATAGAATACAAATTATGAAAATTTGTTTATTGATAGTCACTTAACAACATAATATAATAAACTAAAATTATTTTATAATATTTTTTAATTGTAATTTAGAAAGAGATTTTAAATTTTATTTTATATTTTTATTATAATTTAGAGAGTATTTCTCTAGAAAAATTGTCATAAGTGATGTCAATATTTAAACCAACAACAATGAAGACCGAAATATCACTTAGTTCTTCCTATTAATATATATTGTGTAGTGGCAGTTAACAGGAAATGTGATTATTTTTTAAATGTGTCAAAAATAAAATTTTTTAAATTTGATAACTGATTTATTTTTATTCAGATGCTTATTTTATTTAATATTAAAACAATAATTTATTTTTATTGAATCATTGTCATTGATTTTATTTTATGCATTATATTGTAGATATAAATATTTTCATGTTTTTTTATGAAGCAATGTAATAATTCTTTAGATAAAATTTGATAGTCTTATAAAGACTATCATTATAATTTAATAACAGTCTTATAAAGACTGTTATTAAATTATAATGATTCTGAAAAGAATTATTTTGTGTTAATGAAGGGTTTTTCATTATCAGATGGTGACAAATTACCAATTTATCAAAATTATTAGAAATTATTATATAATTATAAAATTTTTGTACTTTCACTGTGGCTCCATTAGTATATTCCCTATTATTTTTAACTATCGAAGGCTCTTTGTTAACTTTCTTCTTTCAAAATATTGATGAATGTGGAAAATAATCTTTTTTTCTTATTGATGAATTGATTATCTATATTCTATATTTGAACTAGTATCCACTACAGCACAAAAATAATTGCATTGAAACAGGTAAAAAATGGAACTTACTGTAAAACTTCTGTCACTGACACAACTTTTCAATAAGTATTCATTTCTCATAGGTTGAAAATTAAAAGTTAATTCTTAATCTGTAGAATATAGTTAATTAAAAAAATTTATAAATAATTTATATATTAAACAAATATAATTAATGAAATAAAAAATTTTTATTGCATTAATTAGAACTTAATCCTCTGTGGTTAGACACTGGAACCTATCAACATGCATGAACTTTCCAAAGAATACGCTATA
The DNA here is from genome assembly GCA_011317285.2 of Androctonus mauritanicus. Classification (NCBI taxonomy): domain Eukaryota; kingdom Metazoa; phylum Arthropoda; class Arachnida; order Scorpiones; family Buthidae; genus Androctonus; species Androctonus mauritanicus. Next base: position 1,210 of record WUQG02429941.1, on the reverse strand, counting down.
GACTATGTGTAATATTGTATTATATAATATTTAAGTTGTCCTTGATTACAAATAATAAATTACGTTTTCTGGTGATGGTTTTCTTATATCATTATATTCTTGTGTAAAGAAGACACAATTTTAAAAAAATATATATATTTTTCACTAACTAAATTATTAGTTTATAAAGGAAAATAAATTAAAACTTGTTAAAATTGAAAATAAACTTTATTCATAATGTTTAAAATAATCTAAAATACTGTGATTAGTTGATAATTAGGACTTCAATTAGCTAGCAGAGGTCAGAAATAAATCACCCAGCAAAAAAAATTATCTTTTGGTGGCTGATTTATTTCTGACAAAAAATTGAACAAAAAAAGACAAAAGCCTTTGCCATTTTAAAAAAAGGATTTGATAAAAAAAATAAATAAAATTTATTTTATTTATTTTTTTAATAAATAAATATTTTTTTAATAAAATAAATAAAATTTTATTTTTTTTATCCAATTTTTTGTCTAATTTTTTTAAATGGCAAAACTTGTATTATTTATTTATTACTATTTATTTGATGTAAAATGAATAGTTCTTTGAAATTAAACTATTATTAATAGAGAAAGTGTTGTTGTATGAGGATAGATTATACTGATGTTCTTGCTATCGAATGTAGGGATGTGTTGGAGAGAGAAGGAGAACACGTGTTAACTGTAAGAAAGACACTTTATTCTCTGACAAAAACAACAAAATTCAACTACAATTAAGGAAGGAAGTAATTTACACAATTTACACCAGATGTTGAGGTTGGGGACTAAAAAACATAAACACGCGAGGGGTTGACTCGCTAGTTGGAATGTGGGATGTTCCAACAGAAAGCAATATTTTAAAGTAATTTATCCACTTTTTTTTATAAAGATAGGATGTATCATTTTTTACAATATGATACATCCTATCCTTTACTAAGTCATTAATGGCCTTGCTTTTCTGTTTTATTAAATACATTTTCACACCTTTAATGTTTATAGATGATTATTTTATTTTATCATACCATAGATTATGAAATTATAGGAAATTAATTCTCTACTTTAAGAAGAAAACTATCATAAATTTGCAAAAGCAATCTTTTTAAATATTCAAATTAAAAATTTTTTTGTTTAATTTTGTTGCTGGTTGCACCGCAGACGAGACTAAACACTAACATTTTTTATATAACCTTTGTCCTGTGAATGAGTCAGAG
>WUQG02429930.1:0-14431 GCA_011317285.2 Androctonus mauritanicus | reverse complement strand
TTACATAAGATCAAAAATATTAGTGATGACAAGATGTGTACAGTAGTTGCGTATGAAGGCTCGATCTATGAATGTAGCATTGCATCCAAAGAAAAACAATTCTTTATGCCAAAATAACTGTATTTGCCCATCACAGTTAATTAAACTTCTTAATTTTAAGTTCTAATGTATAGAAAAAGCGTACGTAATACAGTATGTACTTTAAACTTTTTTAAATTTTAAGTTTTAATGTATTTTTTCAACATTTAAAGTTAAAAAATAAAAAGTTTCATTTTAACGTTAATCTCGCTTGTACACAATTTTTATCAACCTCCTTCAAAAACTTATAAACGGGATTCTACTGTATAAACATGTTTGTACAGTACTATATTAGTAACCAAATAAAAATTACTATACTGCAGTATAATAAATAATTTTAAGATCTATTTATAGTAGTGACAAATTCATATAAAATTTAGTAACGTTCACAATATGGAAACCGTGTCTCATATAGTAGGTTGTACTTAATAATTCCTATTTTTATACGCTTGACACGTTCTACAACATAATTTGTCATATACGTTTATAACTAATTTCGTTTCTTTTTTCAAGTAAGTTTAAAAATTGTCCTTTGTTTTTTGCAGAGGTTATCATCATCTCAAGTAATGAAAAACTTTCTCTCAGATCAAAATTTATTGCGTAATAATTTCTTAAAAAATTTCAAAGATTCTATATTACTTAATTCTAAAGAAAAAAAGATAAATTTTTTATACAAATCATTCATTTATAATGAATATATGTTATGATATTTGAAAACATATTAATGTCTATGTGAGAGTTTATTCTATGTAAAGTCGATCAAACTACGCCATTTTTACATAAATCGATTTCGCTTTAATAATATTGTTTAATAATTAACTTACAGTAATTTATTGTGTTTACAGACTTTATTAGCTTTACTTTAACAAGCAGTGATTACATAAACCAGGAGTTAATGCAATTCCCATGACAAACCAGTTTGGTAACAAGTACAACATGTTCCATTATCTAATGATAAATTGGTTCAATGTTTAAGTGACGTAATGAATAAAATATTGCAATGGTTGGCTATAGTTACATGTTTAAACTATATCTAATCTCAGATTACATCTAATTATTTGTAAATGTTTTAAGTTTACATAGCTTATTTAAGGTATTGATAAGTTCGATAACAATAAATTATCGATTAATACGATTTTTTCATAATTGTTTACATTAAAAATAAATTTAATATCGTTACACGAGAGTTTTTTTTTATATATAAAATGTTAAATTTCTTGCGTAATAGTTTTAATTAGTTAAAGAAGTTTGATCTGTTTAATTGTTCGTCCAGTAAGATGATGTTGACTGGAGTAATCTTTGATCTTTGATGTAGCCTATATAACTCGCTGATGATCAAATTTTATTTTTAATTATTAGAAAGAATTTATAGTATATTATTTTAAAAATCGATTAATAACTACTTATCAAAGACTTCCCGACAAGTATCGGTATCTCGATCACTTAAGTGACAGATGGTGCTTTCGTGCAGACATTTTCGAACGAAGCTTGACGGATAGAATGACGTCGACACCACCCCACACACCGGATATTTTTTATGCTTTTCGTCATCCCCGGGGGGGATCTGTCGTCGTTTGTCACTGCGTCGTTCTTTTTACTTTGCTTCTATCCAGCATTCGCCTGTGGTGGAATTTTCCTCTATCATTTGTAAAGGAATCTCTAACGGTAATTAGTTATGTCAATCAGCGTGTACGAAGTTAAATAGAAAAGACAAACATGTTATTAATTGTTCTGCTATCACTGATAATAGCATCATAAAAAGTTAAAAAAAAAAAAAGAAAAGAAACATTGAACTATGAATTAACGTTTCTATATTTATAGACTGGGGAAACAAATTCGCAAAACAAAGAATAAAATTTTCTGAATGTCAATCATTCGCAATATATTTTATTTAGAATATTATAAACTATACAACATTATAAAAGTTTTCTTTTTTTCAGTAGAATAGTCCAGAGAATATATCAAAAATTCTAAACCGTGGAAAACTGGTATTCCGCCAACTTGCCATAAGTGTGCTGCAAAAATTCGTCTTATATAAAAATATATATTTTTGTTTACACTTTAAAGTATTCGGCCAAAAAAAAAAAAAAAATTATAATCAAAAGTGTGCCACTACTTCTAAAAGAGTGAAAACCATTAGTCTGTATAACGATAATAATAACGAAGAGTAGATGATTCCTTGAATAAGAAAAATAAGTTAAAAAATAGACAATTGTAAATAACCTCCATTAATCTTTTTTTTTTAAATGAATAGAGCTATAATATAGTTTTAAAAAAAGTAGATTTTTTAAAAATTTCTAACTATATTCCTATCACATAAATGGACTTCAAAAATTAACAAACACGTATAAAGATTATTAGCTTGAGTTATGAGGAATTATCTATCTATCTATAGTAAAATTTGAAATATTCTGCCGTGTTTGGTTATTGAAATATTTCGAGGGTCAAAATTAATAATAATTTAAGATCATATTTTTGGTAAATAATGAATAAAAGAATAAGTCGAACACAAAATTTTTTATTTGAATATGAGAAAATTGTAAACTTTTGAGCGGAGATCGTTTAATAAATATGATCGTACAAATGCAATCGAAGAGAACGATATTAAACGATACTATTCCATAGACTTCTTTAGTTTTTTCTCTCATAATTCTTCACAATTTTGATAAATTTTAATATCGCTATTTGCGCATTATGCTTCCGCAACTTTCAGCAGGAAATATATATAACAAAAAGTTTCCTTTAACGTGAATCTATTGAATGATGGTAGAAAGACAGGGAATGATAGTAACACTTTTTACTCTATTTTACTGTACAAAAAATTAATTTTCATAATAAAAAAAATACGTCATTGTAAAACTCATTAAGTAATCTCGTATCAGTTAAAAAGAAATTTTAGTCGATTAAAATTAATAATTTTTTAAAAATATTTTTCTGAACGATGCCAAATGTTACAACTTATCCGTTTTAACAACCTGTGGAGTAGGTTGCAACACAACAAAGTTTCAGAAAAATATAGCTTGTGTCGAAATTTTTCTGTATTTAAATTTAATAGCCTAATAAGTTTCAATTTAATTCTCTGATGAATAATCAGAATCGCAGTCGTGACAAAAATAGAAGAGATTACCAGTTGTGCATTCTTCGACACTTCTTGCCTACTGCATTGGATTCATTTTCCTCCACTATTATATTCAAGAACAGTTATCAAAAGTTCTCCACTATTATAGCTGTCTTCATTAAATATAAAATAAAAATACTTTTCTTTAATCTGAACTGCTACCGCTTGGATATTTGACGTTGCTGAATCGGCACTACTGATTGATAGACTGTTATAACCTATTCCTACTCTTTATGTTGCAATCTACCCCAAATTTCACTATTATGGATTAGAAGGCACTATCACAGTTAGACTTAATATATAATAGCGAAGATAGATTAGTTTATATCGCTATCCTATATGTTATTATATAGCTGCTATCAAGAAAAACAGATTTATAACATTTAAGTCGCTCTTAAAACGAGTTACGTTTGCATTAGCTAACTGAGAAAACATGGTCAGATGGTAACCTTTAGTAGGCATCTTCGTGTGAAGTTTCGAGATTTTTGAGCAAACTAGGAACGAGAAAACTGGCATCTATTACAACCAACCCGTGTTACTTCTAGCTCCGATTTCTCTTACTCTATCGTTAGTTATCAGTCTGCTATCAAATCTTTCAATAAATTGTTATTCTATGTCCTTATAACACAGTAAAAAAATATTATAAAACTTTATACTTTTGACTTTTATTCAAAGAATCGTATTTTGTTCGTTACGCAGTAAACTTACGCAAAATTCTCTGCACACGCATCAATCTTTAACATTTACATCTTACCAAAATTTAGTGATTATATTCCTTTACAAGATTTAAGAAGATTAAAAAAAAAAAATCTATAAAATTTTGTTAAAAATTTTATAGATTTTTTTTTTTTTTTTTTGCTCTTCTTAAATCTTGTAAAGGATGCAGCAAATAAAACAGAGTTGCAGAAATCTTATTTCTAATTTGCAATAATTACGTTTCATTATTTAAATCAGAAAAATAGAATTTTAAATTTAATTAAAAAAAATTTTTTTTAACTAATTGGTGGAAACAATAATTTAGTTAATCATAAACATAATTAAATTTATAAATTTGTATACATCGGCGAAGTACGTTGTCTTTGTTTTTTTGACTGCAACACAAAATATTAAACAAAAAAATAAAAAAATACTAAATTAAATTGGACAAAATTTCTCTATTAATTTTAATCAGTAATTTAAACACAAATCCGAAAGAAAATTACTTTTATTTGATGATATATATATATATATATATTAGTTAATAAACTGAATTCTTATCAGTTAATTTCCAAGCCGATAAGGAAAGTTTATTAATTAGGTGTTTGATTTATTAGGCCATTTGATTATTTGATGATACTTTAAGATCAATAAAATATTCATTAAAGTTTGTTTTTACTATCGTAAACCAGATATTTTACGATATATATATATATAATATTTCTTTACACAGAAAAATTGTTCCTGTTAACAAAAATTTAATAAACTATCTTCGTCGTTAACATTTTTATACTCAGCCATTAAACAAAAAAAAATTAAATTTAAAACAAACTTTTATAGAAGAGGCATAAAAGTATTTTTTAAAACTATACTTTAAAAAAAAAAATTAATATATATAACAAGAATTAATATTATTTAAAATAAAAAAAGTTCGCGAGTCGTTGGATAATTTGAATCTTCTTTCCTCAATTAATCTTGGAACTTAATAATAATAATATTATTATTATTAAAAACGCGAACTTTATTATTATTATTATTATTATGTTGGTAATTTAAAAATGATAAATCGAAGTTGGTAAACGATATTTTACATCCATTAAAACCATGTTATCCTGAAAATGAGAGGAAATAGATGTACTTATGAGAGAGGCTAATTCTAAACTTCAATTCTGGAGATATATTGCAGGATATCAGAACTTTCCGGTACAGAACTATCATTGCAAGCGTGTACTGTATTTTAAATAATAAAATCATTTCGCTTATCGATTACTTCCGTCAGGAATACTGCTGGCGTCATGTTTCCTGACTGACGTGTCTCTATACTGTAAAAGTGCCATAGATTTAAATCATAAGTTAAACTTTCGATTAGGGCTCTAATAGAACCGTGTAGTTGTGGTTAATGAATGGACTTCGACTATTATCTTTCCATAATAATTCTCTTATGTGATAAGTTCATTTCAATTTTCCAATCTATGCTGATAGAATATTAGATTGGCGGTAGCCAATGTCCCATAGGACGTGTAGCGTTTAGCATGATGTCTACATTAAGTTTGCAACGCGAACTAACTTCAAAGGGTTGTTAGGAAAAATTATTTTTGCTGATTTCGAAGAATTGTTAGGGAAGTTTTTTATGTTTGAAAGAATTATTAGGGAAATTTTTATGTTTCGAAGGATTGTCAGGGAAATTTTTTATATTTGAAAGGATTGTCAGAGGAATTTTTGTATTTGAAATATTTGAAAGGTTTGTTATGGAAATGTTTATATTTGAAGGGATTGTTAAGGAAATTTTTGTATCTGAAAGGATTGTTAGGGAAATTTTTTGTATTTGAAAGGATTCTTAGGGAAATTTTTTATATTTGAAAGGATTGTCAGAGTAATTTTTGTATTTGAAATATTTGAAAGGCTTGTTATGGAAATTTTTATATTTGAAGGGATTGTCAAGGAAATTTTTGTATCTGAAAGGATTGTTAGGGAATTTTTTTATATTTGAAAGGATCGCCAAGGAAATTTTTATGTTTGAAAGGATTGTTAGGGAAATTTTTATGTTTCGAAGGATTGTTAAGGAAATTTTTTATATTTGAAAGGATTATCAGAGGAATTTTTGTATTTGAAATATTTGAAAGGATTGTTAGGGAAATTTTTTATATTTGAAAGGATTAAATCGGAAATTTTTGTGTTTGAAAAGATTGTTAGGGAAATTTTTATGCTTCGAAGAATTGCTAAGAGGAAAATTTTTTATACCAATCCACGAAACAATAGGAATAAAAACTTTTTGTTTTTCAAAATTTAACTTTTTATCCATTACAGAAATATTATTTTAAATATTAAAAAGGATTAAATTCTTTTATAAAATTTATGCCAGAATTTATACTTTATAAACATTTAAAATTAATGCTAAGTTCGAATGTTTAATAAACATTCAAACTTAGCATTGACGACGTCGATTTATGTTATTACTGGTTAGTCTAAATGTTCAAATGCGATACAAAGTTTTAAGTAATTGTTCAGAAATTAGGATAATGATCCAAAATGAGCTTTTACAATTTATCAATTTTTAAGCAAACGTTAACTGCATACATTAGCACAGTATTAATTTAAATAAAAATAAAAAAAAAGAAGAAAGAAAGAAAGAAAGAAATTCGTAATCCCCAGACAAATTTTACTCGCTTTTTATAATTATTTTGCTTTCGATATATCACGTAGAAAATAGCCATTAGAGAGTTTTAGAATTGTTGCACGCAGATGATTTTTCTCCCAATGTCTGTCCATTATTTTCAACTTATTACAAACTCAGTCTGTAATCGATGTATTATGTTTTGAATTAAAGACTTTTACTTCCAATTATCGAAGGCAATTCACAGCCGAACAACTTAACGCCTATCTTTTCCTAATGGACTATTTCTTATCTAACAATGGCACCAACTGGCAACCCATAAAGTATCCGACGACTGACAAATATTGGTTGACCAGCATCTCCCACAATGGCTAATCTGAGTGGAGATGGGAAATAAGCCCAGGGCTAGAGGTTAGATATATCATCTTGAATGAACCACTACAACCAAAAATATGATATTTTAAGATTATATCAATATATTAAACGATTATTTTCTAGTAAATGGACCTTGGGTATTGAAACTATCGTCAAACTTCGCTAATATCTTATAAATTTATGAAAAGATGCTATCATAATATTTAAATATATATATATATACATATATTCTTATATCAAATATTAGCGAGAGAAGATTTAAATTCAGAAATTATGCGTATTAAAAAGTTGATATAAAAAAAAGCAAACAAAAAAAGAAATGTTTTTTTGCAAAAGTCGTTAAGGATAAAAATGGTTTCCGAGAAACTTATTACGGAAAAAGAAAAAAAAGGAAACAATATAATAATTCATGAACATAAATGAAATATATACATTCAGCTGCAAACAAGACGAAAACAAAAGTAATAGTGAAAAGACATGCTTACGGATAAATGTGAGATGAATACGAAAAGAGGTAGAAATTAAAGGTAACATCGAGATAAAAGAACGGATAGGGGGAGAATAAAGAGAGCTCAAAGAACTTGGTGAAAAATGGAAACAGAGGCTGCCTTCATGATTAGTTGTATTCGAACGTGATACAAGCCTCCATATAATAGAGGTTTACGTCTAGATGAATAAAAATAGCTTTGTTTATTCTTTATGGGAATAGATGCATGATGCAATCAAGTTTGTGAAAAATGAGACATCCCGATATGATTGCTATGAAAAATTGGTTATTTAAGTGTAGACTTTTTAAAAAGTGGTCGGGTTGAATAAATTGCAGGTTAGAGAAGAAATTCATTCTTTTGTATAGTTTATCCCTATAAAAATATATATGTATAAATCAGATTACAATCTAGTTGCTTTGTTAGCTTGTAACTTTATAAATATATTAGTTTTAAAAATCTGATATTTTTTATTGATACCGTTCACGGAATAACATATAATACAGGTTTCCACTTCACGATTTTTGTAAGTTGTTTCCAGTATGAAGGGTAAATTTATTATTTTTAATCCGCATTCTGTACACTTCGTATAGTTGGAAATGTTTGAAAAACCGCATTTAAAATATTTTCATCACGATTTAAGTTGATGGAAAGCTTGCTTATTATATTTTCGCTTGCGATAACGTAAAAATTATCTTTAAAATCTTGTAACACGATGATGATAAACACGATTAAATTTTTGAAATTTTCTTCTTAACCTTAATTATTATTATAGAATATCGAATATATCGTGAAATAAGATAAAACATATTTTTCAAGGGATTACTATTCTAAGAAAAAAAATATTATCTGTGGTAATGAAGTTATTTTTTACTTGTAGATTATTGTAATTAATTAATTTATATATTTTTTTCAGTTTTTCTGAATTTATGCGAGTTAAAACACTCTGTGCAAAGACGGAAAATTTATTTTCCTTCTAAGATTATTATTAGAAAGAAAAAAAAAATTTTTTTTTCTTATTTTCCAAACCATTAGCAAATTCGATTTCTTTCTACTGTAATACCAGATTATTATTTTAAAAGATACTAAAGTAAATAAACTTTTGAGTCACGGATGGTGAAAAGCCACTAGATATAAAAATAAACTCAAAAATAATCCTTACGTGAAAGAAAAATTATTTCGGTTTACTAAAAAACATTCATGTTTGTTTATGAGATCTCATAAGTGGCATATAGATTGGTATTTTTCAAATTATGTCCTAGTCACGATTTTTCCTGTAGAGAAGAGAAAAAAATCTTCTCCGAAAAGAGACCATTTCACGTCATCCATAGATTTTCTTAAATGCAGTAAATCAACTAAAATTGAAGCGGATTTATTTGTGGTTTTAGCAATTGTATGTAGATGTTAAACAGAAAATTTGCAGAAAAATGTCTACAATATATGTATTTTTTTTTCATCCCTGCAACTTTAATCTAACATAATTTAGACGCAACATTCAAATTATGACGAGTTAAGTTCGAATTGCATAACATTTTCTGAATGCTAAATTATCTAAGTGAGAATCCTCTTCATAATTTTACAATCCAGACGTCATGTTCTATCAAGATTATTTTTGTAGTGCTAAGACACAAAACGCTTAAAGTCTTTATTATTCATGTTAGGCTTTTGTCGCCGATATCATTCATAATTTCTTTTCTTATTATTTTTTTTTTTATATTTCTTCCGGTGAACCGCCATTTGTCATCTCAGTTCACAAAGGCATCCATCACGTTCAGATCTAAGATTAGATAAGATATGTTCTTTATAATTCTGAGGTGACAGTTCTCGAGGTTTCATCTTTCTAACTTACGTCAGAGAATTATCCAATGACAAGATTAACTCGTAATTCTTTGAATCCATATTATAGATTATTAGCTTAAAGTCTCAGTGCCAGTTGTTTATTACCAAGATTTAAAATAAATTTTGAGTGATTAAATGATTATTTACAGTACTTTTGCATTATGAAATTGTCAAATAGTTATCCTTCTACATACACATTAATATTTCTCGTTACCAATGGCAAAGTATCACGTTCTTAGCGAATTATTTTAACGTTGAAGTGAAAAACATAAAATTTATGAATCCATATCATCCTGTTTGGAGATTCGAGTTTTTTTTCTTTAAATAATAATTACGGGAAAGTTACTGGCCACCTAAATCGTACCTGATACACCTATTTCGTTACATACAGTCGGTATGTATCGAAATAGCTATCAGGTACGATTTTAGGTGACCAGTACGCGATAGGCAACGTTCTCCTATACAGTGTGATCTTTTTTTAATGCTTATTCCATGCATTTCTTCATTTTAAAATATGAGGATATGTGATCAGGTGGATTTTATTCTTAAAAACTTGAAAATTTGAAATATTTTTCATGTTTTCGTATATGTATGTACTTAAATTGTTTTTTGAAAATGTTAAATTTGGCTAACAAATCAATGCCTTTCAATGTTAACGAAAAAATATAACGGTGATCTTTATATAAAAAAAAATTGTAAACTATGTTATGATTATAAATAATATAAATTTTCTTTTGTTTAATATGGAAAAAACGAAATTTTAATGCCAAATAAATTCATAATATCGAATCCAGATTATTGCAAATGCTGAACATAATAATGATGCCACTAAAAAGATCTCGTATGTTCTTTAACTGTTGCTAAACAGGAAATTTATTAATTTATTCAATTAATATATGTGCGAGTTGAAATTTTCTGTCATTATAAGTTAATGCCATTTAGAACAGAATTTCTCAAACTTTTCAACATGGTCATCGCCTAAATTATGAGACATCATAACGAATAAAAACTAATGAAAATAAATTAAAAAAAAGAAAAAATTAATGTTGGAGATGCACTAAATTATTTTGCGGTCTTCAAAAAGTTCAAATTCGGAAACGTTGAAGTGATGAAGAGCACTTCAAACACGTAAAGTATTCTTTAAATAAATAAATCTTTTAATAGAAAAACAGATTATTTTTCCATTACATGTCCTGTAATTCATTAATCTAGTTGTTTTATCCGGAAATTTCGCTTGATCGGAAGATTGTTTAGAAAATTTCAAATCCTGACAATTTGTTTATGGTATCACATATTTCTATATAAGTAAAAGAAGATTATTACTCCATTAACAAGTCAAAACTATATATATATATATATATTTTATTTAGTAAAAAAAAATGTATATTGGGGATTATCTTACACGCTTTCTTTCCGTATTGAAATTCTTCGAGTTAATAATATATTGGAATTAAATTCTCAAAACTTAAATTATTATTGTTGACTAAAATAAACAAACAGTTTGCAAGACAAATTAAATCTCTTCCTTTTTTATTTTGAAAAGATATAAACTACTTTATAGTTCTCGATATTTTCGGTTTCGTGCAATTTAAGTTAAATTATCCCTTTCGAACAACCATCTATATGTTTTTTTTTTAATTTTTATATCCACAAATGCATGAATGAATGTTCTTCAATGCATAAAGCTCGATTAAAGTTTTCTGTTTGTTATTGCCAACGAATAAATACTAGAATTAATTACGTTTCAGAATGTTTTAGCATAGAAACTGTCAGAAAATAAAATTGGTTTAGGAAATCGTGCAATATAGGATATCTAAGCGACATGTATGGGAAAAAATTTGTTAAAATTCTAGTAGCGAGTATGCCGATGACAATATGCAAGCTGTATCCTACTTTGGTCAATTAAATTTCGGTTAATGAGGAAGAAAAGTGCAATATATCATTCGAAATTTTGGTAATTCTGCTCTTGCGATATGTTTTCCTCCTTTCTTTTTATGATCTATATATATATGTATAAATGTAGTGTTAGCTAAATAGAAAGGTGCTATCGATGAAAACCGGAACTAAGACTAATGAAGACATGCAACCATTGAACCAAAGTTGGCATGGAAGCCGACGCTCGCATGTTTCACGTGACACGCAACATTTCCCTCACGGGCTACGTCACGGTCTGGCAAATTGCCGTCTATCGTCACGCTCGCTAGATCAAGACGTCATCAATCATCGAAGTAACGGTTTTTGTTTCATGAACCATTCAGTATATTCCATTTTCCAAATCTGTTAGGTCTTTTGATGATCAGATGGAAATGTTTATATGGTGGTTACATCTCCGGTTACATTGTCATACAACCAGTAATGACTAGGGATACATTTCGCTTTGTTACGTCTTCAAGTTAAATATAATCGGACCAATGGAGCGAAATGCCATCGACTTTGTGGCCGGCGGCACTTCATATATTTTGCTACTATTATTCCAGAGATTAATTAATGTTAAAAGATAATTAAATGCATTGAATTTTCTATATTCTGTAAATCCGTTGACAGGTAGAGTTAATTAATTTTTCTTTGATAAATCACTGAGAAGAAAAATAGACAAATAAATAAAACTTGGTTTATTAAATTTTCTAATCTGTACGGCTATAGATTAAATAATTAAAATTCCGACGGTAATTATCATTAACTGTTTAAAAGAATAATGCTTCATAAAATATTTAAATAAGAGGATAGTTTCGATTAGCATTATATTGTTAGTAATGCCCCAGTAAATTTGTCGAATATTGTTTGCAAATTTATAATTTGTCTCGCTTGCTTGTAGAATACTAATATTGTTCTAATAGCAAACAAGATAAATTATAGATTTACCGTGTTTTTCTTTCAATTTTCCGCTTAATACGTAAACGCTAATAGCAGTTTTCTGCAGAACTAACTAGGATCAAAAATCTATTCCACATAAAATTATTTAAACAGAATTTTTTTTTTATTAATTGTATTTTTATAAAAAGTCAGTGAGGTGTATACAGCAAAGTTGGCAAGGCTTCCCGAGTATGCATGGACATTAACACCCCATGTCTCTGGATCCAGCTTGAAAAGCTCAAGAGCTCTTCTTTGGCAGAGATGCTCGATCTCATCTATCCAATATGTCGCTCCATAGTATCTTCCTTCAACCCTGCCTTCAGAATACTTTTTTGCGAGCATAGATCCACACTCACTTGCATCACACTTGCATGAGCATAGTTCTCACTTGCTATGAAGTTTATTGCCTTTTTCTGTCTCTCTTCTTCTTCAACCATCAATAGGCCTGTAATATTTTTTTGATACTTATATTTATAGTGGGAAAAAAGTCATGTGGTTTATACGAAAAGTAACTGAAGACGAAGTTAAAAAAAAGTCAAAATTTTATTTAATATGCTTTTCGTAAAGTTTCAATTTATTTTTAAAGCCAAAAACCGATGACAAGCTTTTTTTATGAATTATAACTTAAATCTGTTCATTTCTTTCGAGTTTTAATAAAATTATTAAAAGATATCAAAGCTGATTTGAGAATTAAAGAAACATTTTCTTTATTTTTTTTTTATATCCATTTTGCTTAAGAAATATTGCAAACGTCTCTAAAACTTTATCATAAATACAGTGGCGGACTTATAGCTATCGAGGCCCGAAGTAAAAGTCTCCCTGGGGCCCCTAATTGGAATGATCACCATACAAAATGTCAATACAAATATATAATTAACATTTATTTATTTAAAATTTAAATAGTTAAGATGATTTGGAAAACAAAAAATCTTAAGAATAAAGAAAAAACAACTTACATTTAAAACTTAAGGTTCTTTGGAGGTCCCCTTTGGTACGCCACTTCATAGACAAACAGATAATTAGAAAAAAAAAATGCTCCTTAAGATATCATGCTAAATTTCCGATATTTTTGATAGAACAAATAATTCTTTAATAATTTTGATTAAAATTCGAATTCGAATCTCTACAACTCTCTATCTATTCATATCTCATCTTTATTACGTATATTCTCGATTAATTATGTATACATATTTTCATAGATAAAACTCAAAAATCCACTTTTTTTTAATCTAATTTACGGATCGAATTTATCAACAATTTATTAAAAATTTATCAATTACTCAATAGCAAAACAGATACTTTAACATAACTTTCAATGGAAAGTTACTCGGATTTTTCTTATAAACTAGCCAAGTATACAGTTTGTTTTCAATCGAGAATCAGCTTTTAAAGAAAAGATTATCCGCTTTAAAAGATTTTAATGAATTGTTGCATTTTTTAAAATATCAAGTAGAAAAGAGAACGAAAAAAGAAAATAACAAAACTCTGCCATTAAGTCTAGACTTCGTCTCTCCACTGTCTAATTATCTTCGCAGTTTGTTAAAATAAATTGGTCTATTTAAAATGTTTAGGGAATCTCCAATTGACCTCTAACCTCACTACCAACCGACCCCGACAAACAATTTTCTGGTCTAAAATAAATTGTTTGTTCTCTATACCTATTGACAGAAAACAGTATTTACTTAAACGTTTCTTCGTATGGTGAATGCTTTAATTGTAATTTAATTCTAAATAAATAAAAAAAAAAGCTTGACATATGTCAAACAGATGTTACGGCAGAAATTTTTGATACCCTATATAGGCCTCGGTAATCCCAACAAATTGAACATGTTCATACATTAATTTAAAGATTATATTACTATTTTTACAATCATGATTCTATATTTATAATATAGTAAGAAATAAAACTATAAAGTTTTGTGATGTAGTTACATTTAAAGATAGAATTTAAAATAAAAATTAATAATAAATGATAATTATGAAAGTCTATATTTTATATATAAACAATAAAAACGTTTTATTTTATATAATATTTTATGCAATTGTTGTTTTATTTTGATATAAAAATTAAGATTCTATGCAAGGTCATAACTACTGAAGTAAGCAAATGTAACTTGATTAAGTTTCATTTGTTTGCTTCAGTAGTTATTGTCTTGCATAGAATATTTCATAGTAAGCAAATGAAATTTAATTAAGTTTCGCTTGTTAGCTTCAGTAGTTATTGTCTTGTATAGAATGTTTCATATTAAGCAAATGAAATTTAATTAAGTTTCGCTTGTTAGCTTCAGTAGTTATTGTCTTCTATAAAATGTTTCATATTAAGCAAATGAAACTTAATTAAGTTGCACTTTTTTTCTTCAGTAGATATTGTCT